>WNGS01051662.1:12059-28212 GCA_020271785.1 Procambarus virginalis
GGGGCAAGTGAGGAGGTGAGGGCAAATGAGTGGGGAGGTGAGGTAAATAGTGGGGACAGGTGAGGGAAGTAGTGGGGGCAGGTGAGGGAGGTGAGGGGAGGTGAGGGCAAGTGAGGGAAGGGGAGGGGAGGGGAGGGGAGGGAGGGGAGGTGAGGGCAGGTGAGGGGAAGGGACGGGAGGGGAGGTGAGGGCAGGTGAGGGCAAGTGAGGGAAGTTGTGGGGGAAGGTAGGGAATAGTTGGGGAGGGATGAGGATGGAGGGGGGAACATAGCACTTACCTATTGGAGATATGCCTGTGTTTACAGAGTGAAGTCTAGCTCTTGGTGCCCAGACTACTACACTTGTTGTAGCTGTTGTTGTAGCTGTTGTATTGTAATTTTTTATCTAATTTTTATTTATTTATATATAAGAGTTGTAACAGGGTTGTAAAGCCACTAGCACACATAGCGTTCCGGGCATTTCCTTAATCCATATTTTCCCTGGAAAACAACCCGCCAAATTGTTTAACAACCATGTACCAATTTTATGACTTTATATGAGAGTTGACCCTGAGCAGCCGTGGAGTGCGGACGTGTCCCTCCTTGACTGCTGGGGTTGTTGGCTGTTTGGTCGCCAGGTGGTGGGGCGTCGCTGCCCTCCCAGAGTTATTGCCCGGCTGGCTGCGTGCTGACGTGGCGGTACTGACATGGGGGGCCTGTAACTTCCTCCTGTTCTGCGTCAGAATTCTGTGGGTCTGGAGTTCTCTGGTAAGGCTGGTTATCCAGCCGTTGAGTTAGTGATGTGTGACATGCTTCGTGTCCCCGTGGAGGATGTCTACGGAGTTGAGCTTGTTACGGCCCACCGAGTGATTGTCAAGTTCGTGAGGGAGGAGGAGTATCGGGCCTTCCTACGTCGGTACGAAGGGCGTTCGTTGCAGTTGCCGGATGGCGCCGGCTCTGTTGCAGTTTCGGACCGCAGTGGTGCCCTGACGTATGTCAGTGTGCACGGTGCGCCCCTGGAGTTCCCTGAAGACCTTCTCCGGCGCTTCTTCGGGAGGTATGGTACTGTCATCAGTGTGCGGGTGAACACGCTTTCCTCAGGGAAGTATGCTGGGAAGCGGACGAACATCCGTACCTTAGGTATGCGCCTGCGGTCGGATATCCCATCTTCTGTCCGGCTGCTGGGTTACTACATTCGGGTGTATTATGCCCGGCAGCCCCGTACCTGTTTTCGATGTGGCCAGTTAGGGCATCAGGCTGCCGGGTGCTCTGAGGCCCCTGCTGCACCTGTCAACTTGTTCCGGGAAGAGGATTTCCCGCCGCTCCCTCAGGGTGTGGATTCCGGAGATGAGGAGGGGCAGGTCCCGTTCGCTGCTGATGCAGCCCCCCCTGCGTCACCCGACATGCCCCCGGTGGTTGCTGTCCCTCCTCAGGGTGTTGCAGTGGCTCCTGTCGCTGGTCAATTCGCTGTGCCAGTTGTTCCCGAGGGTCTTCCGGATGGTCTCTGCGAGTCATCTTCATCTGCCTCGTCTCCTGCTGATGCGTCGGGGCCTGCGCCCTCGCCTGGTGTTACGGTTGTGCTGAGTGCTGGGGGGGCTGCAGAGCATCCTGTTGTGTGCGGCCCGGTTCCCCCTGTGGTTGAAGCTGCTGCCGTACTGCGACGGGCGTCGGTTCGCACGGCTTGTGAAGCCCGTGGTTCTGGGTCAGCCTCCGGCTGTGAGGATGTGAGGCCGGTGCCCAAGCGTTCCAGGCGTTCTTCTACTGCTTGGGCTGATGTGGAGGACTTCGACGCAGGTGGAGCTTCGAGCGATTATGTGGCGGTTCCGGGTGCTTCGCGCTCTACGTCACTGGTGGTTGCTGACGTGCATGTGTCTGCTGTTGACGATGGTTGTGTGCCTGATTTACCTCCTGTTATTTCTCCTGCAGATGGTTCTCCGCAGTGGAAGGTGGTTGCTCCTACAGACGTGGGTGGTGAGGGTTCTGGTGCGAGCCGAGGCGTCAAGCTGGTGCTGAAGAAGGATGCCAAGCGTGGGGGTCCCTGCAGGTTCAACGTCCGGTGGTTGGCGCGGGGCCCTGTGAGGCAGCCGAGGAGGCTCCCAGTGCGCTGCCCATTGCCCGGCCTCGTGGGAAGGAGCCTTTCCCTCTCATATTGGCCTCCGGAGTAGCGTGTGATGATGAGAATCCTTTGCGGTTTGATATTGTTGAACGCGTGTGTCCTGTTCCGTGGTGCCCTTCTTCCATCTGGGTTCAGCGGGCTCGGTGTTTTATTGTGGGTGTGCCGGAGTTGATGCCTGATCCTCGTACGGTTCACAATGAACCTGTTTCGGAGGACATCATGTTACTTTGGGAGGCATATTGTGTTCGATTCCCGGCGGCGGAGTGGCCGGATAAGTATGAGACACTTGAGTAGTCTGTGTGCTTGCTGTGTGCTTGGACCTGTGGTTTGTTTTGCAATGTGTTGTCCGCATTGTGCGCCCTTCAGGCCGGTGTTATGTTTGTTCTCATAACCGTTGTTTTGTTGTATTTCTTGTATTTCTGGTATTGATGTTTCTTTTTCCTGTATTTCATTATGTTTCTGTTCATTGTTGTGTTTTTGTTGTCGGCCCTTCAGGCCGGTATTTAGTGTCTTTATATAAATTTGTATTGATTTGTTTTGTGCTGAAGTGTCTTATGTTTCTTGATGTACTTTATGTTGTGTTTTATTCTCGGTCCTTCAGGCCAGTGCATGTGTGTTGTTACTTGTACCTGTTTTGTTTTCTGGTGTGCGTGTTTTGCTTGTTTCTTATTATTGTTTATTTTGGCCTCGCCCTTTGTTTGTTACGGGGCGGATGGTTTGGTGTGAGTGTTTTTCTTCCTGTATTGTTTTTGTGCTGTACGTTTGACCTGGTGTTTTCATATTGCTTTACCTGTTGTAAGTGTTTGTTCTTTATGTTTTGTTTGGTGTTTATTGTGTTTGTCCGGTTATGTTTCTGTTATGCCTCTTGATGTATGTTTTGTTTTATGAAGGTTTTGTTTTGTGAAGTTACTGTGATTGCTAGTTGCCATTGTTTATATTTTGTGCCTTGATGTATAATGTATTTTCTATGCGTTTATTGTGTTTGTTTTGTTGTGATATGCTATCGGCCCTTCTGGCCGGTGGTCTATTGTTTATTTTGTTNTGTGTGTGTGTGTGTGTGTGTGTGTGTGTGTGTGTGTGTGTGTGTGTGTGTGTGTGTGTGTGTGTGTGTGTGTGTGTGTGTGTGTGTGTGTGTGTGTGTGTGTGTGTGTGTCTCAGAGTGGGTTGGGGGCGGAGGTGCAGAGAATAGCACAGTATTCAGTACCCGAGTGAAGTCACTGAGTGTGGTTCCTTAAATGCCTCTTTCTCTAATCAGATTACAATTATATCCAATTACTGAATGAGAATGCATTAGTAATTACGATATGATATTTTATTAACCATGCACACTGTTGTAGACGTCAGAGAGGGATTCGCCAGTCCCCACAAGCACTTACCACCAACAAGCACAGCTAAGCGAATTTCACAGCGAGTCTCCTTTCATCAAGCAATGTGCTGCCACTCCATTTTGCTTTCTTTACTCCAGCTGTTTTATTGTTTGCAAGTTCACCATGGCACGTTGCACCCTGCTTTACGCGCACTGCATGAGGCCAAATACTATGATCCAGTCTCTATATCACTGGAATGTCCCGACTATTTGACGATTATTCGCGGACCCCACTAACACCGCGAATAACATCGCGGACCCTGTATGTACTTACCTAATTGTACTCACCTAATTGTGCTTGCTGGGGTTGTGCTCTGGCTCTTTGGTCCTGTCTCTCAACTGTCAATCAACAGGTGTACAGGTTCCTGAGCCTATTGGGCTCTGTCATATCTACACTTGAAACTGTGTATGGAGTCAACCTCCACCACATCACTTCCTAATGCATTCCATTTGTCAACCACTCTGACACTTAAAAAAGTTCTTTCTAATATCTCTGTGGCTCATTTTGGCACTCAGTTTCCACCTGTGTCCCCTAGTGCGTGTGCCCCTTGTGTTAAATAGCCTTTCTTTATCTACCCTATCAATTCCCTTAAGAATCTTGAATGTGGTGATCATGTTCTCCCTAACTCTTCTGTCTTCCAGTGAAGTGAGGTTTAATTCCCGTAATCTCTCCTCGTAGCCCATACCTCTCAGCTCGGGTACTATTCTGGTGGCAAACCTTTGAACCTTTTCCAGTTTAGTCTTATCCTTTACTAGATATGGACTCCATGCTGGTGCTGCATACTCCAGGGTTGACCTGACATATGTGGCATACAAAGTTCTGAATGATTACTTACACAAGTTTCTGAATTCCGTTCTTATGTTGGCCAGCCTGGCATGTGTCGCTGATGTTATCCTCTTGATATAGGCTGCAGGGGACAGGTCTGGCGTGATATCAATCCCAAGTCTTTTTTTCTCTCTCTCTGACTCTTGAAGAATTTCATCTTCCAGATGATACCTTGTATCTGGCCTCCTGCTCAATACACCTATCTTCATTACATTACATTTGCTAAGGTTAAACTCTGACAACCATTTGTTCGACCATTCCTTCAGCTTGTCCAGGTCTTCTTGAAGCCTCAGGCAGTCCTCCTCTTTCTTAATCCTTCTCATAATTTTGGCATCGTCAGAAAACATTGAGAGAAATGAATCTATACCCTCCGGGAGATCATTTACGAATATCAGAAATAAGATAGGATCGAGTACAGAGCCTTGTAGGATTCCACTGGTGACTTCACTCCAATCGTAGGTCTCACCCCTCACCGTAACTCTCTGCTTCCTATTGCTTAGGTACTCCCTTATCCGCTGGAGCACCATACCAGCTACACCTGCCTGTCTCTCCAGCTTTTGTACCAGCCTCTTATGCAGTACTGTGTCAAAGGCTTTCCAACAATCCAAGAAAATGCAGACCACCCAGCTTTCTCTTTCTTGCTTAATCTTTGTCACCTGGTCGTAAAATTCTATTAAGCCAGTCACTCAAGATTTGCCCTCTCTGAACCCATGTTGGCGATTTGCCACGAAGTCCCTTCTCTTCAGATGTGTTACCAGGTTTTTTCTCACGATCATCTCCATCACCTTGCATGGTATACAAGTCAAGGACACTGGCCTGTAGTTCAGTGCCTCTTGTCTGTCGCCCTTTTTGTATATTGGGACCACATTCGCCGTCTTCCATATTTCTGGTAGGTCTCCTGTCTCCAGTGATCTACTATACACTATGGAGAGTGGCAAGCAAAGTGCCTCTGCACACTCTTTCAGTACCCATGGTGAGATCCCATCTGGACCAACAGCCTTTCTAACATCCAGATCCAGCAGGTGTCTCTTGACTTCCTCACTCGTAATTTCGAACACTTCCAAGGCCGCCTGGTTCACTTCCCTTTCTCCTGGCACAGTGACCTCACCTTGTTCTATTGTGAAGACCTCCTGGAACCTCTTGTTGAGTTCTTCACACACCTCTTTGTCATTCTCTGTATACATATGCTCGCCTGTTCAAAGTTTCATTACCTGTTCTTTCACTGTTGTTTTCCTCCTGATGTGACAATAGAGTAGCTTTGGTTCGGTCTTGGCTTTGTTTGCTATATCATTTTCTTAATTTCTCTCTGCTTCTCTTCTCACCCTAACATACTCGTTCCTGGTTCTCTGGTATCTCTCTCTGCTTTCTGGTGTTCTGTTATTCTGGAAGTTCCTCCACGCTCTTTTGTTCAGTTTCTTTGCTTCCATACATGCCCTATTATACCATGGAATCTTCTTTTCTTCTCGGATTTTTCCTTTTGGGACGGGATGAACCTGTTTACTGCCTCCTGATACTTTTGGGTGACATAATCCATCATATCTTGTACAGACTTATCTCTGAGGTCTGTGTCCCAAGGCATTTCCTTAGGAAACGTCTCATCTCCTCATAGTTCCCCTTTCGGTATGCCAGCCTTTTGTTTCCTAGTTCTTTTTTGGGGGAGATAATTCCTAGCTAGGAATACCAGTAAACTGGTATTCCTGGTAGTCAGGAATGTCAGGCCAATTCTGGAGTATTCAGTTTTTACTCTACCAGTTTAATACACTGTGGTCACTCATTCCCAAAGGTGCTTCCATCTTAACTTCCCTTATATCCCACTCATTTAGGGTAAATATCAGATCGAGCATGGCTGGTTCATCTTCTCCTCTCATTCTTGTTGGTTCCTTGATGTGCTGGCTTAGAAAGTTTCTTGTTGCCACGTCCAGCAGCTTAGCTCTCCATGTTTCTGATCCTCCATGCGGATCTCAGTTCTTCCAGTCTATTTTCCCGTGGTTGAAGTCTCCCATGATTAGTAGTCCAGATCCATTCCTGCTGGCAACAGAAGCTGCTCTCTCTTTAATGTTAATGGTGGCCATGTTGTTTCCTATCATATTCCTGTCTGAGTCTTTTGTCATTTGGTAGTGGATTATATATGACTACGATTATAATTTTTTGTCCTCCAGTTGTTATGGTATCTGCTATGTAGTCACTGAAACCCTGACAGCACTGAATGACCATCTCCTCAAAGTCCCAGCCCTTTCTTACCAGCAGAGCTGCACCACCTCCTCTTCTTCTCTCTCTTTCCTCATAACATAATATTCCTGTGGGAACACTGCATTTGTTATTGTTTTCGTTAGCTTTGTTTCTGTGAATGATATTATGTCTGGGTTTTCCTCTAGTACCCATTCTCCTAACTCATTTGCTCTATTTGTAATTCCATCTATGTTAGTGTACATTGCCCTGAGGCTCACTTTCTTCTGTCTCTTCTCAAATCGCCTCCTTGGTGAGTGTTTTGCTGGTGGGGGAAGCTGTTCCATGGGTGTGAGGATTTCTGAGGTGGATAACAGGGTCTCAGAGGATACTGGGGTGAGGGGCCGGCGGTCAAGTGAATGGGGGGGGGGGGCAGGGAGGGTATGGGATGTAGGGGAAGGGAGGACCGGAAGGAAAAGGGGGGAGGGGGGACACACACTCAACTGTGTGTGTGTGTGTATGTGTGTGTGTGTGTGTGTGTGTGTGTGTGTGTGTGTGTGTGTGTGTGTGTGTGTGTGTGTGTGTGTGTGTGTGTGTGTGTGTGTGTGTGTGTACTCACCTAGTAGTGTCTGCAGGATCCAGCATTGACTCTTGGATCCCGCCTTTCGGGCATCGGTTGTTTACAGCAATGACTCTGGTCCTATTTCCCTATCATACCTGGTTTTAAAATTATGAATAGTATTTGCTTCCACAACCTGTTCCTTAAGTGCATTCCATTTTCCCACTACTCTCACGCTAAAAGAAAATTTCATAACATCTCTGTGACTCATCTGAGTTTCCAGCTTCCACACATGTCCCCTCGTTCTGTTACTATTCCGTGTGAACATTTCGTCTATGCCCACTCTGTCAATCCCTCTGAGTATTTTATACGTTCCTATCATGTCCCCCTCTCCCGTCTTCTTTCTAGTGTCGTAAGGTACAGTTCCTTCAGGCGCTCCTCATACCCTTCCCTCGTAGCTCTGGGACGAGAATCGTTGAAACCACTGAACCTTTTCCAATTTCTTTATATGCTTCTTCAGATGGGGACTCCATAATGAGGTGGCATACTCTAAGACTGGCCTCATGTAGGCAATGTAAAGCGCCCTAAATGCCTCCTTACTTAGGTTTCTGAATGATGTTCTAACTTTTGCGAGTGTAGAGTACGCTGCTGTCGTTATCCTATTTATATGTGCCTCAGGAGATAGATTAGGTGTTACGTCCGCAACCCAGGTCTCTTTCTCTCGTCGTCACAGGTAGGCTGTTCCCCTTCATTGTGTACTGTCCCTTTGGTCTCCTATCTCCTAATCCCATTTCCATAACTTTACATTTGCTTGTGTTGAATTCCAGTAGCCATTTCTCTGACCATCTCTGCAACCTGTTCAGGTCCTCTTGGAGGATCCTGCAATCCTCATCTGTCACAACTCATCTCATCAACTTCATCCGCAAACATCGACATATAGGACTCTACGCCTGTAAACATGTCGTTAACATATACTAGAAATAGAATTGGTCCCAGCACCAATTCTTGTGGTACTCCACTTGTTACTGTTCGCCAGTCCGACTTCTCGCCCCTTACCGTAACTCTTTGGCTCCTTCCTGTTAGGCAATTCCTTATCCATGCTAGGACCTTTCCCCCCACCCCCACCTGCCTCTCGAGTTTGAACAGCAGTCTCATGTGCATTACTGTATCAAAGACTTTTTGGCAGTCCAGAAATATGCAGTCCGCCCAACCATCTCTGTTCTTTCTTATCCTCGTTATTTTATCATAGAATTCCAGAAGGTTTGTTAGGCACGATTTCCCTGTCCAGAATCCATGTTGATGTTTGTTCACCAACCTAACGTTCTCCAGGTATGCAACCAGTCGTATCTTAATTATTCTTTCCAGTATTTTACAGGGGATGCCTGTCAGTGATACAGGTCTATAGTTAAGTGCCTCCTCCCTATCGCCTTTCTTAAAGATCGGCACGACATTTGCCTTCTTCCAGCAACTGGACAATTCTCCCGACATAAGTGACTCATTAAAGATCATTGCCAAAGGCACGCTGAGGGCCGGCGCTGCTTCTTTTAGTATCCACGGTGATACAACTGTGTGTGTGTGTGTGTGTGTGTGTGTGTGTGTGTGTGTGTGTGTGTGTGTGTGTGTGTACTCACCTAGTTGTGCTTGCAGGGGCTGAGCTCTTGCTCTTTGTGTGTGTGTGTGTGTGTATTCGTGATTGTATACTTTCCTATTTGTACTTACCTATTTGTGTCTGCAGGATCGAGCTATAGCTCTTAGACCCCGCTTTTCTAGCTGCCGGTTGTCTTATGCAATGACTCCTGACCTATTTCCCTATCATTCCTGCTTTTAAAGGTGTGGACTGGGGCTTGACTTGACAGCCTGCAAGTTTAGGTATTACAAGAAAACTATATTGTTGAATGTGAAACCGTAAAAGACTTTAGACCTCCTGGCCTAAAGGTGTTCTGGACGACATCCTAACAATTTATCCAACATTTGCTTGCCCATTTTGAAGAATGAAAAACAATTGTATTTATATTACTTCTAAACTGCACCACTTTTGAACGCAACCCTGCCCTTGTGTGGCAGTGCACAATAGAAAGTTGTTTTTACATATTCTTACATTAAAATATTTATTGTAACTATGATATATATATATGTGCTTCAGCCTACAGTTTGGACTAATTGTCTTGTGTCTGACCTTCTGTCCTGTGTGACAGTGAATACCAGCATTATCCTCACTTTAATAAATCTTAATTGAAATCCTCAGATTAGGCAAAATTGTAATTAATTTTGTCAATAAATATGTTAACTATAATAATCCTTTATGTCATTCCATTTACTCACTCCACTTAAACTAAAAGAATACTTTCTAACATCTCTATGACACATACTTATACTCACCTAGTTGTGCTAGCGGGGATTAAGCTTTGGCTCTTTGGTCCCACCTCTCCACTGGCATTCAACTGGTGTACAAATTCCTGAGTCTATTGGGCTCAATCATATCTACATTTGAAACTGTGTAAGGAGTCAACCTCCACCACATCACTGCCTAATGCATTCCACTTGTTAACTACTCTGACACTGAAAAAGTTCTTTCTAACGTCCCTGTGGCTTTGGTACTCAGCATCCACCTGTGTCCCCTTGTTCGCGTTCCACCCGTGTTAAATAACCCATCCTTGTCTACCCTGTCAATTCCCCTGAGAATTTTGTATGTGGTGATCATTTCTCCCTGAACTCTTCTGTCATCCAACTACGTGAGCTGCAGTTCACACAGCCTTTCCTCATAACTCATGCCTCTTAGTTCTGGGACTAGTCTAGTACTATTCATTTGAACCATCTCCAGCTTCGTCTTGTGCTTGACAAGGTAAAGACTCCATGCTGGAGTTGCATATTATTGTTGCATTGTTGCATTGTTATTATTGCAACCATTGTTGCATCTTAAACCTGTTAACACCATTCACCATGACACATGGTGAATGGTGTCAACAGGTGTAAGATGAGGGGAGGTGTTACATATGTGGTATACAAGGTTCTAAATCATTCCTTATACTTATATCTAAAGACAGTTCTGATGTTAGCCAGCCTTACATACGCCGCTGATGATATAATTTCTATGTGAGCTTCAAAAGACAGGTTCAGCGTGATCTCAACTCCTAGATCATTCCCTCTGTTGTTTTCGTGGAGGACTTTGTCTCCCATTTTGTATCCAGTGTCTGGCCTCCTGTTCCATCCACCAAATTTAATTACCTTACATATAATTGGGTTGAACTTTAGTGGCCATTTGTTAGACCATTCTTTAAGTTTATCTAGGTCATCTTGTAGCCTCTTACTATCTTCCTCTCTTTTAATCCTCTTCAAAATTTTTGCATCATCAAAATTTCATCAAATTTCATCATCACCTCTTCAAAATTTTTGCATCATCATCGACCTGGGGAGCCGGTCGGCCGAGCGGACAGCACGCGGGACTTGTGATCCTGTGGTCCTGGGTTCGATCCCAGGCGCCGGCGAGAAACAATGGGCAGAGTTTCTTTCACCCTATGCCCCTGTTACCTAGCAGTAAAATAGGTACCTGGTTGTTAGTCAGCTGTCACGGGCTGCTTCCTGGGGGTGGAGGCCTGGTCGAGGACCGGGCCGCGGGGACACTAAAAAGCCCCGAAATCATCTCAAGATAACCTCAAGAAGATCAGCAAACATCGAGAGGAACGAGTTTGTTCCATCAAGGAGATCATTTACATATATCAGAAACAGTATAGGTCCAAGGACGGATCCCTGCGGGACTCCACTGGTGACGCCTCGCCAATCTGAGGCCTCACCCCTCACACTGACTCGCTGTCTTCTGTTGCTTAGGTATTCCCTTATTCATTGAGGTACCTTCCCTTTCACTCCTGCCTGCATCTCCAGTCTATTGTGCACTAGCCTCTTGTGTGGTACTGTATCAAAGGCTTTCGGGCAATCCAGAATCTGTAGTCCACCTTCCCTCTCTTGCCTAATATGTGTCGTCGTGTAAATCCTTTGAGAAAAGATTTGCCATCCCTGAACCCATGATGGAGATGTGAATGAAAGTTCTTTCTTTCCCTCAGGTGGTGGGGGGCAGGGACCTGACGGCTGAGTGGACAGCGCTCTGGGTTCGTAGTCCTAACGTACCGGGTTCAATCCCCCAGCGGAGGCGGAAACAAATGGGCAGAGTTTCTTTTACCCTGATGCCTTTGTTCACCTAGCAGTAACTAGGTACCTGGGACTTAGACAGCTGCTATGGGCTGTTTCCTTGGGACAACCAAGACAACCTCAAGATAACCTCGTGATAACCCTCAAGATAACCTCAAGATAACCCTCAAGATAACCTCAAGATAATCTCAAGATAACCTGAGGATAGCCTCAAGATAAACTCAAGATAACGTAAAGATAACATCAAGATAACCTAAAGATAACATCTAGATATCCTCAAACTAACCTGAAGATAACCTCAAGATAATCTCAAGATAACGTCATGATAACATGAAGATAACCTCAAGACAACCTCAACATAACCTCATGATAACCTCAAGATAATCTCAAGATTACCTCAAAATAACCTCAAAATAACGTCATGATAACCTCAAGATAATCTCAAGATATCCTAAAGATAACCTCAAGATAATCCCAAAATAACCTCAAGATACCCTAAATAAAAAAAATTGTCCCCTTAACTCCCCTGCCACTTCGCGGGGGGGGGGGGGGAAAGGGTATTATTTTAGCTAAAGAGCCCAGCGGCCCAGCCACAGGGCATTGGTCACTTGGGCCCTGCAGCAGTAACCGTAAAAAACATATTTCAGCTAAAATCAACTAAAATGCATGTACGTGGCCTACGATGGTAACATAAGAAACAAAAAATACACATGAAGACATAAAAAAGATACATACTAAAATATAATACATATAATAAAATAAACATAGGGGCGCAGGCATGCCAAAAAACGAATGCATAACGTCTCAAGATGAGACGACCAACCATGTCATGCGCGCACAGAAAATAAATATCACGGAGAAGGTTATACTCTCACGGGTTCAGTCAAGCCACCCACCATCTCCAGAATAGCCACAAGGGAAGTGGTACCCCAAGATGACGTCCGGCACCTTAGCCGGAGTCCACTCAACCTGGTTGTTTGTGGGTATTCGGGGCACATGGGTAAGACCACCCATGCCCATGTCTAGGGGTGATCATTATCGAACCCTTCCCGTGCTCTTGGACCACATGCGTTAGACCACATACGTCCAGGTTAGGGCTTTGATGGAACAGATCTCCATGTCCCCATTAGCCATCCCCAACCTCTTAAGAACATGGGCACTCTCCATTGCAGAATCTGCTTCTCCAATTCAAAGTGATTGTGGAGGCAGAAGCTGCATTGGCACTGGTATAATCCCTAACTCATTGAAGGATCTCGGGGGTGCCATATCGGTCACACTTGCTCTGGTGTTGCCGGGAGAGTGGAAAGCCGTCAGTTGAGACCTGGGTGTCTAAGATTATGGCCTCGTTCCCTTTGCAAGCAATGATGTTAGGCTTGCAAAAGGTCCCACCATCGGGTATCCGCGCCTCCCTCACCACCACGTACCCTCGCTGTCTCAATCGACCAGCTACGAACCGGGTGATATCGTCATGACGTACCAGCCGTGCTCCATGCGTCCTCGGGCATGCTTGTGAGATATGGCCAAGGATGCCAGGTTTCCTGCATATATTGTACATGCCACTGGCACATGGGCCTCCCTTAGCGGCCCTGGACGGCGTGGCCAAAGCGTTAGCTCTCACATGAACTGCATGAGCGAACTCACCACAGCTCAAAAGACAGGTGCCGGACAAGATCCATCCCAGGCACGAGGACCTCAACCCAGTACCATCGGCCGTATGGTAGAGTCGCTCCCGCCATGTCTGAGAGCACTCAACTCTGTTGGTTACCGCCTCGTCCCCAATCAAGGCCAGGCCAATCCACTGGCGCATCTTATCTTGGATAACCGGTAAAAGAGCCGCTGCCCGGACCGTTGGGTCAGCCGACTTCAACATATTGCCAAAACGCTTGTTCTTATGTAGCCAGATTGAAGAGGCAAATTCGGGGATCCCCAGACCACCGTCCTTCCAGTCAGTGTAGAAAAACGCATTCAAGGTGTCATGCAAGAGACGGAACCAGCTACAAATAGCCTGCCTCATCCTCCGGTCGATTCTCGCTAGCTGAGTCTTAAACACCACACCCAGAATCAGACAGTGGTTCAGTTTAGAAATGAGGTGATGCTTCAGCACATATAACCTCTGCTGGAGTTTGAGGGGGGTTCTCCATGTCGAGGAATGCAAGGTGCGCTGGATTTTTCTGTGCTCGGGCCTCAGCCAGAAGAGCATCTAGGATCGCCAGGTTTTCAGTGCATTCATTCACAGGAATGAACGCCTTCTGCCTCCCGTCGATCCTGATAGCTTCAGAAACCCAGCTGTTCGCGATCTTATGAAACAGCCGCACTCTCGTAGAAGACATGATGATGGGGCGATAGTGTGAGGGGGTTTCTGGCCCAGGAATCTTAGGTATCACCACCGTTTTGCATGCTCGGAAAGGACGTAGCAGGGAGCGGCTAGCTAGCCACAGGTTGAACATTATAATGAGCAACCTGAGCAGTATGAACCTAAGGAGACGCATATTTATTCCGTCATGACTGAGTGCAGAGACCTTACTTGTCCGTAGATCACTCTGGACCTCCATAGGTGATATAGGCTCTAATAATTGCTGAACGACAGGACCAGAGCCGCACGAGCCGGCCAGTGGTCTGGCAGCGAGCGCTTGAAAACGAGGTTCTCTCAGAACTCAAAGAGGCGACCAGGCTCCATCTCAGAGGATGTAACCCTCCAGTCTCTGGAGAGGAAATGCACCGCCGCCAAAGATCTGTTCTTATTATACAAGCCTTGACACAGGTTAAACTGTGCCTTGCGCTCTCTCTTTCGGCCGGTCGGAACCGGGGCTCGGTTGTTACGGCTGATCACTGGAGGACTCTGTGTATGGCCCGGAGCATACCGTAATGAGTGATCATCGGATCTTGTGGCAGAAGATCAAGGTTAAGAGAACCTGAAGATAACCTAAAGATAACCTTAAGAGAACCTGCAGATAACCTTAAGATAACCTCAAGATAACTTCAATATAACCTAAAAAAAACTCAAGATAACCTTCAAGATAATCTCTCCACGTTTTTCTAGTTTGTTGTTCTATCAATTGGCTTCATCACCTTGCTTGACATGCAAGTTTGGGACACTGACCTTGTAGTTCAGTGTCTCCTGGCTCTTTCCCTGCTTATATACCCAGACTACAGTAGCGATCAGCCATATTGTTCACAGTTACACTGTTAGCAGTGACTGGTTATATACCAGTGAGAGTGACAGGCACAGTGCTTCTGGTCCTTTTAGTATCCATGATGAGATTCCGTCTGGGCCTACGTCCCTTGTCACATAGAATTCAAGCAGTTGGCCTTCTCCGGTGAATGGTGAGCTTCGGTAGAGTGACGGTCTCGCTTCATGCAGGTCGGTGTTCAATCCCCAACTGTCCAAGTGTTTGAACACCATTCCTTTTCCCCGTCCCATCCCTAATCCTTATCCTGACACCTTCCCAGTGCTATATTGTTGTAATTGCTGGGCGCTTTCCCTTGATAGTTCCTTCCTTTCCAGTGGATGGTACACAGTTACCATTTGGGCCTTCTCCAGTTCGCATGTGTATATCCGTACCTGTTCCGTTGTGTATATCCATACCTGATCCTTTGTGTATATCCGTACCTGTTCTTTTGTGTATATCTGTACCTGTTCCATTGTGTATATCCGTACCTGTTCATTGTGTATATCTGTATCTGTTCCTTTGTGTATATCCGTAACTGTTCTTTTATGTATATCTGTACCTGTTCCTTTCTGTATATCCGTACCTGATCCTTTGTGTATTTTCATACCTGTTCCTTGGTGTATATCCGTACCTGTTCCGTTGTGTATATCCGTACCTGTTCATTTGTGTATATCTGTACCTGCTCCTTTGTGTATATCCATACCTGTTCCTTTGTGTATATCCGTACCTGTTCCTTTGCGTATATTCTTATCTGATCCTTTGTGAATATCCGCAACTAATCCTTTGTGTATATCCGTACCTCTTCCTTGAGGTATATCCGTTCCTGATCATTTGTGTATATCTGTACCTGTTCCTTTGTGTATATCCGTTCCTGATCATTTGTGTATATCTGTACCTGATCCTTTGTGTATTTTCATACCTGATCCTTTGTGTATATCTGTACCTGATCATTTGTGTATATCTGTACCTGTTCTCTATATATATATACATACCCGTCCTCAGTGAGAGTTGCAATGATAACATTGCAGGGAAATACGAGCGTAATATTGCAGAAGTTTGCAATGTCAACAATACCTGGCAGAGGTAGTCAGACGCCTAATATTTCCTATTATTGGAAACAAACAATCTCTCAATTTGCCATTGTGTAAAAAAATTCAACGGTTTAATCTAACCAGACACGTAAAATAGTTGAGATGTTTGCATATCTACAATCGTTCGAGCCCAAGCACCCGCTCTGAACTATTGCGGCCGATGAAAAGAAAATGAATTTATAAGGGATTGGTTGATTAAAAAATGCCGATAATAAGAAAACGGCAGTTCTAGGGTTCTTAAATTTTGTTGTAAAACGAAATATTTACTGTTTGGTAACAAACTAGGGAACTCTCAGGGAGAAACGTCCCTAGCCATTACGACTGTATAGCACTGGGAAGGAGTCAGGATAAGGATTAGGGATGGGACAGGAGGATGGAATGGTGCCCAACCGCTGGGAAGGGGTCAGGATAAGGATTAGGGATGGGAGGGGAAGGAAATGGTCGTCCAACACGTTGGACAGTGGCGGAATTGAACACCGACCTGCATGAAACCAGACCATCACTCTATCCTCCACCCCAAGTGGTTGGGCTGTTTGGCACGAGAGTAAAAAAAAATACTGCACACAAGTTGTCATGATCTCATGATCCACAGCTTCGCTGGCCAACCAAAGCCTGGTCAAGTTTCAATATGTGTCTTGGGTAAAGTGAAAAGGGCTGGTTAAAACAACGGCAGTTTACTAGGGACATATGAACAGGTCACCGTAAACAATGAGACCTACGTTCCCTATATACAACTGA
>WNGS01051662.1:33715-46564 GCA_020271785.1 Procambarus virginalis
TATTATTATTATTATTATTATTATTATTATTTTTATTATTTATTATTATTATTATATATTATTATTATTATTATTATTATTATTATTATTAGTATTATTTTTAATTATTATTATTATTATTATATTTTTATTATTATTATTATTATTATAATTTGCTTTGAATAATTGTAGGTGGTGTAGAATGGAGTGGTGAAAACTCGGGATTCTACCATTCTCTCTACCCGTATACCCGGAGATGGTGGGGTATAAGAGTCGTTTGGCATCATTTGGAATCATCTGGCCGGATAGGACTGGGCAGTCTCCTGTAGAATTGTCTCGTGCTGGGTTTTTTCTCTTGTGGTGAGTAGCGGAAGATATATTATTATTATTATTATTATTATTATTATTATTATTATTATTATTATTATTATATTATTATTATTACTACTATTATTATTATATTATTATTATTATTATTAATACTATTATTATTATTATCATTATTATTATTATTATTATTATTATTATTATTATTATTATTATTATTGTCGTAATGTAATCGCTTACATCGTTGAGACGGTGATGAGATTAACCGAAGGAAACAAGCCTGTGTGACCCGCCCTAATACTTACACTCATTTATTTATTTATACACACATTTTTTCTTTTTCTTTTTTCTTAGGAGTCGGAGATCATATATGGTGTTTTATTGCCGTGGAGGACTTGTTAACTTCGAACCTTCGGACAACCCCTGGACACTCCATGCCTTGTTATTATCCACAGTGCATCTACTTTGATCTAATGAAAGATCGAGCTTTCATTAAAAGTGCACTCCCTTTCTCCCCTCCTCAGGTAACACAACCAGTCCATGAAGCATTGATTATCACCCTCCTGCAAGCACTTGGTTATTTTGGCGTACTGGCTATTAAGATTATTTAATTTTTTTTATTTTTTTTATTATTTTTTACCACAGACGTGGCCACACATTTACAATGCTAACCAGCATATATACATTTTCTTCTGTCCTCCATGGACAGGGTTAGAGATGTGTTGAACATATAGTTCAAGGGTTTATTGAACAATCAACCACTGAAGGTGATTCGGTGCTTTTAAAATGCTAAGCTAACCTACATACGTAAATAAATAGATACACAGATTTACGTATGTCCTACATAAAGTGTTCGATATGTCTTTTACATAGTGTCATTAATGTGCAGTTACAAAGGTGAAGTGTAATTCTGATCAGCTTCCATATATACTTTATACACCTACATATACACATACACACACACATACACACACATATACGTACATATACATATATACATACATATATATACACACACACATGCATTCACATACATTTGTCTCTTTTACTCTGACAGGGTGAGATAGCTGATAGAGAAACTAGTGTGCAATTAAGCACTTAACCACTGAAGGTGATTAAGATGCTTTTACAAGCTCAGGTTATATAGTTACATCACGTACAGCATTGTATTATTAATACATTACATGGTCAATCTTGGGTACAAGTCCAATATATCATCAAGTGTTCCAGTACTCATATAGTAATTACACAGTTCAGCATACCTCAGCCCAGGAGGGCGAAAGTCAGTCAATATGGGACATTCTACAATATAATGTTCAAGAGAGTGCATGTTTTCTCTTTCACAAAGTTGACACATTGTGTACTCGACATTTGGGTTTTGAGAAAGCTGCCAGATACGTCTATATCTCAGGCGTATTCTGGCCACTATAACATCACATTGCCGGGTTCTTGTTCTATTAGTCCCATATGTGAATGTCTCCTCACGATATCTATCATAATATTTAATGCTACAACTTTCCGGTCTTTGTGAATTTGTCACGTCTGTGAGTGTTACGAATCTTGCTAAAGATTCATTCATTCTCTCATTCATTCATTTTAAGATTCATTTATTACTCGTGATTCTTATCTTATTCTCTAATTAATATTGTATCTAGTATGAGATTTTGTATGTTATATGATTATATATTATAGCATGGTATATTGTATGAAGTTTTCGTGTTACAATTCTCATGTATTTCTCCGTGGGCAGTTGACCAGTTTGGAAATGTTGTTAGCGGCGGAATATGTTGTCACGCGTGTGGTTATAATTTAATCTCGTTTTCTTCTCAATATTGACTTATCAGTAATTGCTATTATATAAACTAATGTCATTGAGTACTCGCAAAAGTAATAATGTCTTTATTATTAATACTCCGACTTATTATTAGAAGTTTCACAATGTATTGTGGATAGTCTGTTGATATTAGGGAGGTGACGCCGTCCTGGCAAAGCCCGTATGTCGGCAGTAGCGTGAAGGCGGTGGTCAAGTGTAGTCATGGGTTAAGTTCAGTCCTTGGTGTCGGTTATTTTTAGTTACTATTAGGCTACCTCTCTGGTTAGATGATTGTGGATATTCCCTTTTATGTATTCATGTTCTGGTGATATTGCTCATGCCTCACTAAGAAGTTTTATTTATGTTAATGCAAGTTAAAGAATGTTTCTGGCTTTCTTACGTACTATTTAATTGTTATGTTTTGTCCCCCTTAGCACAAATATATTGTTCATCTTTTTATTCAGTGACTTGTTGACACCCCTAGACATTTGTTGACAATGCCGATTTAATATTATTTTAACACTGCTGGGTGAAGAACCATATTTAGACTCAAGGGTGGTGACAGTGAGATCTTCATTAGATATTTGTTTAAGTATTCTCTTTTTCACTGCTAACGAAACACCCATATCAATTTCTACCACTGGTTTTCTACAGGCTGTCTTTGCAAGCATATCAACAGTGTCATGCCTTGAGATGCCAACATGTGATGGTATCCATAGGAATTTAATTTCAAATCTGTTTACTTTAGCAGCTAAAACATTCATTCCAATATCATTGACTATTTTCTGGGTGTCACTACTACGTGCGTTCAATGCCAGGAGTGCACTCTGCGAGTCACAGTATATAAGTCCACTGCCTTTGTCTTTTAAAAATTCAGTGGCTAGGTATATGCCTGCAAGTTCGGTTTGAGTTGTACTTGCCCAGTCATTGACGCGCTTCATTGCTGTATGTAGGAGAGAAGATTGTTCAAATATATTGCATGCACATCCGTTACATCGTCCACCTTCTTCTACAGAGCCGTCGGTATACCACTGATACACATAGTTACCCATACTCTGAGTACTTTCAGTGATGCTTCTCAGTGTTAACTGTTTTTATTATGTAGAGTGCGCACTATCTTTCTTGGGCGCATTTACAAAAATCGACTGATAGATCCCAGTTATCCCATGGAGTAATTGGTTGATTAATCATTAATTGAGTTGGGTACATATTTAATATTTTGATGGAGTTGGCTACCTTGCAGAACCAAAATACATAATCAGATTTCGTTCTTCTTCTACAGACCTCAGGTGAGTGTAGCATATTAGAAAGTTTAGCTTGAAACTTCATGTGTTGTCTAGATCTACTCAATGCCTTCACGCCGAAAACTGTGCTAATAGACAAAATTCTCTCACTTATGTTAGGTAATTTTAACTCTTCCCACAGTCTCCTCTTGAGAGAAGAAAGGTACCCAGGGTCGTTAATGGGGACACCAAGGTATCTGTAAGACTCGCAGTTTTCAAGAGCACGCCCATCTATATGATAATTGGGTGGTGGAATACCACGTGGAATGAGGGCACGAGTTTTCTGTACAGAGATAAGGAGGCCACATTCCTCAGCTCTAGTAGCAAAAGCATCGAGCAGAACTTGCATTCTAGGCTCGGAGCCAGCCTGTAAACATATATCATCAGCATAACAAATGACAATGTTTTCGTTATTAGTTGGAAGATCTTTAATAAGTTTATGCATCAGAACGTTGAACAACAAGGGGCTGAGGACCCCTCCTTGTGGAGTTACCAGTTCAAAGTGTTTGCTCTCTGTGCTTTTAACACCATTAAACAAAACATATGCTGTTCGATTAGACAAATTGCCCTTTATCGATTTCAGTAATTTTCCTTGTATTCCCAGCTCGGCAAGCTGTTCCAGTATGATTTCCCTGTTGCTGTATCAAAAGCTGCTGCTAGGTCGATAAAGAGTGTTTGAGGGGAGGCTTCAATATGTGCGAAGTACTCAGCAAAACAGTGTTGTGTACTGAGCCCAGGCATAAATCCAAACAGTTGGGGTGACAGGTGCCCCTGTATACGATACATGAGTCTGTTAAGAACAATACGCTCAAGCACTTTACAAGCACACGATGTTAGAGATATAGGTCTATAATTATCTGAGTGTGGTATGGGGATGGGAACAATGGCACTCTTTGTCCAAGCATCAGGTAATACTCCTTTACTTAAACTCATTCTGTACAACACTGATAGTGGATTACCTGGTACGTGTGAGACTAATCTCAGTAGACTGTAAGTAATATCGTCCTCTCCAGGAGCAGTTGATTTGCCCATCTTTAGTGCATGCCTTAATTCCCATTCAGTTACATCATTAAGGTCCGACACGTCGATAGCTGTACAGGCAAGATTGATGGTTCGTTGTCTGTTGGGGCGTGTGTCATTAAGTTTGTGCTGTATGTTTATTGGGAGTGAGTTGCAGCTTGATGTTAGTGCCCATTGATCAAGGAGAATGTTTGCTTGTTCTAGTGGGCTGTGGTGCAGTGGTTTGGTTGGGCTGTTTCTAGAGATTTTTCGTATATTTTCCCAAACTTCAACAAGTTTTGTTTGCTCATTTATACTTTGTAGGAACTCTTCCCAATGTTTATTACGTATAACGTTCCTCATGTCTCTTACCTCTCTATTTGCAACTAGAAATGCATGCAAGTCACCTTGTGCTTTGGTTCGTTTGTACGTATCTCCAAGTTGCTTTACTCGTTCATGTTCTTTAACAAATAAGGGGTCAAGGAGCCATTTGGGTGGTGGTAGGTGTTGTCCACTTCTGTTAGGCTTACGGCCTGTTCCCCAACACGCCCAAGTTTCCTTTTTTTTTAAACAAAGTAAAACAGCGTACATTCAACCATATAAAACAGTAAAGCACAGAATAACAAGGATCACAGAATGACAACAACACATAACGAGTAACACAAAGCAACATAACACAAAAGGGAAACCAAAGAACAATAAAAAATACATAGGAAAATACATTAAATACACATAAAAACAGCTAGCCAAAACAGCACAAGCAGTGATCCATAAAGTACAAACACATGAGAAAAAAAATAAACATAAACAGAAAAACTAAAACATACAACAGGAAACATGAAAGACACAGAATAACATGGTACAAAAGAAATACAAAACTAGGAACAAGTCAGCCTGAAGGGCCACACAAGCATTACTACAAGCCAAGACAGCCAGGAAATCACAACCGGAACACGCAGGAACCGGCAAACACAAACACACACAAACAGCCCTAGAAACAACATAAGCAACAGAACACAAAACACACACAGCACAGCACAACAACAACAAAAAATTGCACGCGGAACACACACACAAGCCCAACAGGGTGAAACCAAACACGGAGACAAACCATACATAAAACCGCAGACACGGTAATAAAATCACAGACAGAGTATACAAGTAAACACAGGCACTAACGATACTTGTCTGGAAAATCCTTTGCTGGGAAGCGCAAACAGTACGCCTCCCAGATCAGCTGGACGTCTTAGGACACTGGTCTACCAGGTGACGCACAAGGCCGAGGCATCCAATCGGGCCCCCATAAATAAACCCCTTTAATCTCGGGACCCAAAGAGTCGACGAGCACCTCGGGCCCTCACGCACCCTGTCGTCCCAAACGAGGTCCAAAACCCGTGACTTAGGGACCACGCTCCCGTCGACCGCGAGCACAGGGAAGTGGTCCACACTAGATGGTTTCACACCGGTATCGACACAGGGAGGTTCCCCGGGCGCCGCACAGGGCTTTGTAACGGCTGGCGCACGAGGCTTCTTACAAGGCTTCTCACGAGGCTTTGCACTGGCCGCACACGAGGGTAACCCGCAGAGGACACAGACGCATCGGGGCCCCCGCCACCGAGCATAGGAGCAGAGGCACCTTGGCACACATCCTTCTGTAAGATCACGACGAGGTCCCAGTCGGCAGGAGCAACCTCCCACCGTGGGGAGTCATCAGCAGTATTGCATAGGGGGGACTCCGGAGGCAGCACAGAGCCCCCCACAGCACCGCCAACCTCGGCAGGAGACGCCGTGTCAAAAGACTCTTTCACCTCCACCCAAGGCACCCCACGAAGGGGAGACACATTCGGGACCGCTTCAAGCGCTTGGAGACAGGCTGCCGGTCATATGAGCTATAACACCCATCCCCCTGTAAAACAGCAGAACACTTCGATGGACGCGCCTTCAAGGCCCGGCCCCTGAGAACCGCAGCCTCCACGGCCGGGGGCACCGGACCACACACTGCAGGAGACTCCTCGCCGCGAACTTACAAAGGGACAGGAGACGCCACATGCAAGGATCGGGCTGGCTGGGGCGACATGGGTAGGGACGTCGGAGCATCCACCGGACCCACACCAGCACCAGACGCACCATTCTCGCACTCCAGAGAAGAACAGCTCTCAGAAGAAACATCAACCCTCGCCGCATCATCACATTCCTTTGCCCAAAGAAGGAGGCGAAGCACCCGTATCCGGGCGCGAATGCTTGGAGACAAGCCATTGACCATCGGAGCTGCCACCTCCAGTAGGAGTCACTCTAGAGGAGACAGCGGCAGGCCGCCCCACATCCGGGGGGGCATGACCCCGCAGAACGTCAGCATCAACTATCACCGGGTCAGCAGGCGGCAGGGGAACCTCCCCACCCACTCCATCACGAGGCGACAGGTCCTGCACCACCAACGGGGGAAAATCCTCGTCCCAGAACAAATTTACAGGTGCAGCCGCGACCCCAGTGCAATCAGCTGCCAGATGCCCCTCAATGCCACAACAAAAACATTGTCGAGGCTGACCTGCGTAGAGTGCCCGCACGGTGTAGCCCATCAAGGTCACCGCGGAAGGAACAGGAGACTTGAGCCGCAGGCCGGGAGTCCGGGTCCCACACGAGACACCACGCCACCTACCGGCAGAGACGGAGTTCATCCGGATGGAAATGACAGTCCCAAACTGGCCAAAATTCCATCGAAGCAAAGCCTCCGTGAATTCAAAAGGCACACCATGCAGGGCCACATACATTACCGAGCAGCACCGATCAGATATAAACACGGTACCACCGTCCCCAGGTAGAGGAAGAGAGCGCCCATTGTAACGGGCCACGAAGCCTCTATAAACATCAGCGGAGTTAAACTTAACAAGTGCCCGATGGGTGGACAGCAGTTGGAGCCCGTACACATTGGCAACTCACACATGCAGCACATCCAACAGGACAATCTCAAGGGCCATGTAAGACGCACGGCCAGAAAATTCCAGACCCACGGTCTCAGAGCAGTGAATAGGGGGGAGGGTGGTTCCCATGGCGCCGACGCAACGACAACACCCTCCCACACGGAACGCCTAGCAACAACTGGGGAGCACCTGGCGACCAAGTCTAGACCCCTTGGCGGTCGCCATGTGAATCCCTCTTTACTCGTTCATGTTCTTTAACAAATACGGGGTCAAGGACCCACTTGGGTGGTGGTAGGTGTTGTCCACTTCTGCTAGGCTTACGGCCTGTTCCCCAACACACCCATGTGTCGTAGTATGTAGTAATCGTATCAACGAGATCTCTGGAGAAGGCTTGAACATTCGTTATTGTGTAACCTTGATACCATTTTGATATGCAATTAATAAAGTGGTCATGCAAGCCATATGGAATATTCATTTTCCGTCTCTGATGTCTATTAGGTACATCACACTGTACCTCTTAGGAAGCAGAATCTGCATAGTGATCACTAAGTGATTTACCAACGAACATTCCATCCAATCTTGCACAAGGTTTCTACCCATTACATAATCAAGTCTGCCCCCCAATAAATGAGTTTGGGTATCCGTAGTATACACAGTTAATCTGTTGTCATAAGCATATTTTATAAATTTTCATCCATTATCGTTGTTAGTAATGTCTCCCAGCGTAATATGTCTAGCATTAAAATCTCCCATGTATATTGTCCCATGATTGTCTAGATCTGGGAGGAATGTTATATTGAGTTTCTGGCATATACGTTGAGGAATGAGAAGTGGCCTGCTGTTGTTTGTACATGAAAGTGATGGTACTGTGTGTGTACATTGTGTGACGTGCTCACAAGAATGTGTGGTAAATCACTTCTGATGTATGTTAATAGGCCTGTGGCGTTACTGTTATTATAGGATGCATACCCTCTGATCTTTGGTGGGGTTTTGTTTATCATGTTGGACATGTAGGGCTCCTGTAAAAGAATTATATCTATGTTGTTACTGGTAACATGTGCAATTAGGTCATTCAGTCTTTTGTTGATGCTACGAATGTTCCAAGTGAGAAACCTAATGGTCCTTGTGTCAACAGCAGCCATCATCTTGGTGTTGTTCCTCCATGGGACTGGTGGTCCCATTGTTGTCCTCGTCCCACTACCACAATGTGTCAATAAGTGACTGTACTACGTAAAGAGCCGCACCAACATGGCGTTTGGTGCAGTCAGGAACATCTGGTGACATCATTAGTTTCTTGATCACTGAGCAACTCGGGACGGTCCACGAGTGAATATTCTCTGTAAGTCGCATGGCATAATTACTGTCACTCGGAATATTATCATTTTCATTCTCATACTTGGCTTGAGCGCGTTCGTTAAGGTCAATAATCATTTTAAAGTATGCTGATGGAGATCGACTTCCTTTTCCAGTTATTGTTTCTGTGTTACTAACACTACTGTCATCACTGAGTTGACTGACGACGTCGCTGCCACCGCCTCCGCTGTCGCTCTCATCTCTGCTGCCGCCGGCCCCACAGCCGTCACCACCACCGCAGGTATCTTTACCAGTGCGGGCTACGGCTGTGAAACAGCAGTGAGGAGGCTGCTGTATTTCATGTGAAGGAGCCCGACATAGCGTGTGTATAATTTCAGCCAGTCCTGCTACCTGTGATTGCAAGGCTGCCAACTGTCCTTTAACTGTTGTCTCAGGCTTTTGTGTGTTGTCAGGGGCGTTGCTGGTACTGTCACTATGGGGTGGGACAACAGTTCTAGAGCGGCATCAGTAGGCACTTGTGTCTCGGGCACTTGCCTCCTTGTGCCAAGGAAGGCTGGCCGTTTGGTACAGTCTGAGTGCCAGATGGTTACTCCTTCCATACCACATCTGAAACACTTCAGTGGCGGTTTAGACGGAGCCACAGATTCAGGTTGTTGCCCTGCTTCTTTTGCAGTGTTCTGTTGCTCCTGTTCCTGCTTTCTTTGGTCTCTGGTCTTCTTATACTGTCAGTCCTTCAGTGCATGAGGACAGGAACAAAGAGCACACTTGAGTGTGGGGCACCAGAAGTGCTTAGCTATGTGGCCACTGCCACAGCACTCGTAACACTCCACAGGGTCTGGCTGCCACACCCTGAACGTGCTGGAGCTCACATACAACCCACCAAACCAATACTTGTCAGGTGGCGGGTCAGGCTTTTTCCAGACTATGACTATTTGATCAGTAGGCTTACCATTCTTGGTCAATCTTCGTGCTTTGTGTACCCCGTGTAATACATAGGCCCACTCTAGTGGATACCCGTGACTCTAGCTGTAGATTAGGTATTCATCCATCTTCTTGTTCCGTGTTGGATTATCTAGAGGGGAGAGCTTTACATCACCTATTTTCCCTTGTAGAAGAGCCTCCACAACCTGCTGCTTCTCTCTTGAAACATACACATATGGGGAGTTGACATGTGGACGTACCTCGCCTGAGGAGCCGGGTGGGTACACCTTGCTCAGTTTCTTACTCCACACAATCCTGTCTGCCACACTCGTGCCTTTAGGGAAGGTCAGACATGTGTACTGGCTCCTTGGTGTTACTGGACGTCGTACACCCTGTTGTTCACCAGGCTTCTGTTTCCCTTGTTTCCTTCTCTGGCTTTTACTTACCACCTCCACAAACCCATCACTGGGTGGTGGGGTGACAGTGTCACTGGTCACGGTAGGGGAGAACCCTGAGGGTCCAGCAGCTACCTCCTCCATACCTGCTTCTTTAGGCGACGGTAATTGTTGTAACCTCCTCCGATACCTGGTTATCATTGATAGTCATATGATGATGATTATCACGACAAATGGCAGAGCAGGCAGCATGTCTTACCAGTCATCGGCGCCAACAGTCATAAACCTGCACTGAGGGGTAGAGCTCTCTCAGTTGGGCTAAAACCCGAGGGTTAAGTATGCCAGAGGAGAATGGTCTTTACAGCACAGTATAATAGGGCGTGGACTGCCACCCTGGGTGACCACAGGCATCTTAAGTAAACAGGTGGTGGGGTACCCTGCGGTCAGCGCTGGCTGCCTCCCCTCACACACACACACACACACACACACTGGTATCGCACAGTGTGTGTGGGTGCCACAGAGCTCAGTCAATGTAATAATAATAATAATAAAATAATAATAATAATAATAATAATACTGGGAAAATGGTACTATCAGAATAAATGTTAGGCTAGTAATGTAAACTTATTTGTAGATTTCCTGGAGAATGCTGTCAGCCGATCCATACCCACCCCGGGGGGAAATGTTTTCATCTTCTTAGGGAATAGTCACATACACACAAACACCGGGGAGGTGATAACCTCTCCCCCTACTCCAGAATAACATGGTGTTAGCAGTCCCTCCGATGCTTGTGCTGCTAGTGGTACTGCTGCTGCTGCTGCCGATGCCACTGCTGTTGTTGGTGGTGTCAGTGGCCACCGCAAGTGAATGTCTTCCTACACTCACCGCTGCTGCTGCCCTTGATGTAGATCATGTTGACAGTAGTAGTAGTAGTAGTAGTAATAAACAGTATCCTACATTGTGTAGTGGTGGCAACTCCAGTACTAGCAAGACCGATGTTGAGGGGGGATAGAGCGGATGCTGGTGTGAGCAATAATAATATTAATAATAATAATAATAATAACTCATCATATTATGAATGTAGTTGAAGAGGGCTATCCCCAAGCCTTTAACAGGGGGAGGGGGGTGCAGAGTAGGCAATGGCACTACTAGCAATATTAGGACTGAAGAAGTTAAAAAGACGAGTGGGATATTCCACAGGGGGGAGTATCCAGATCTCCTGACTATGATGGAAGTATTGATGGCGCAGTGTTTGCCGCCATTTCTCTCTCAGAGGTTGACATCACTAGACAGATTGAAAACGATTTGAATGAGAGGCCTTACTGGATGGGAGTATAATGCTTACAGATAGACAACAACAGGTTTACTATCAGATGTTGATATGATCTTTTCCTCAACCCAAAACTTAGTTCACCACAAAGCACATCTACGAACCTCATCCCTAAACCTAGGTCACACCAGCCCTCATCTACAGCCCAACAACTCAAAACTAAGTTCACACAAACCCTCATCTAGGGTTAGAGCTCAAGATGAACGGAACACTCTCTCAGTATCACAGTCGGTGATAATAAGTAGCAATGAAGAAAACTTTACTCCGCTGCGAAGGATTCGAGTTGGATGATCTTAATGAAGTACTATATTGATACACCACCAGCAGGATAGTGATAATGGCAGTGACGTGTAATATCTATACTGCCCCCTAAACGTCAGACTATATGAAACGAGTGTCATCGTCTGACTATAAAAAACCTAAAGAAAAACCTAAAACCTAAACCTAATAATAAATTTTTGAAACTTCACTGCATAAGAGTGTAAACGCTGAGTGATTACCACACCATACGGAGGTAATATCACCTTTATGATTCGCTAATGTAAGTTTGTTTGTTGTACCAGGATAAATATGTACCTACATTATTTATGTTTACAGTATTGAATAAAGTATAAGAGAGAGCTGGATATTCTATTTCATCCCTCTATGATACCGCCCGTCTCTGTTTTTTTTTTTCTGCTGGATCGAGCACTAATGGGGGACAGAAGACGATGCCGAGTGAAAATTCAGCGCTAAGGAGTGACACGACCGAACTCTAACGAAGGTCTGCCTCTAACGAGACAGATTGATTACGGCCACTATATCCTTACACGTTTGGAATGTAATGGCTAAACATGGATCAAATTTCAATATTGTTATTTGGACATCAGACAGAAAGGTAATTTCCGCGCTACGTTACTAAGTATAAGGATATAGTGACCATTAACCTAGACAATGCCAATGACAGACAACAAGAGGCACACCGCTCGAATTTTAGCTCCCACAGTCATGTGCTATATTTGAACAGCAGAAAGAGGTTTTCCACATTCCGTTACGTTACGTTGTGTACAGGGAGCTAAAACTATCAACACACACAGTAATTTTATGGGAGAGATGTAAAGGAGAGATATTGTGTTTGGCACAACATGGTTCACATTTTCAATAATGTTATTCGACATCGGTACAGAAAGATTATTTCCACGTTACGTTACTAATGTCCTGCTCACAGGCCCTTTAAGATTGTAAATGTTTCCATTAATTTCATTAATAAGCGTTTGAAGCATTCTGTGGCTTGTCTTGCTATCGATATTCAAAGTCTACTGATGCACGCAGTGTCATACAGTCCTAATGCATAAGGCCAACCTGACGTAAATCTGTAGATCCAATGTCCCAGCAATTGAAGCCGGGTATTTCACTAACGGCTCAGCCCGTAGAGAGAGAGAGAGAGAATGAACGAAATGCACGCGTCAGGTATCGCAGAGGGATGTGGAAGGGCAGTTGGCTTGGTGGTGGTGCATGGTGGAGTGAGGCTATGATCATCCACCTCAACCCTCTACCACCAGATGTGTTAATGGTGAAGCTCCTAGGGTTT
>WNGS01051665.1:7455-58827 GCA_020271785.1 Procambarus virginalis
GCATTTGATAGTTACTTAATGGCTAGCTCAGTGAGTGTGAAGCCCTGCACACCAGCCAATAAATTGTATAATTAATTTCCATATATTTTAATTAACTTTAAAAATCTATGTCAGAAGAAAGAAAGATGTAGCCGTTAATGTGACAATATTTAAAAATATATATCTCTGAATTAAATAAATAATACCACCCTATCGCCGGTGTCCGGACACTTGAAAACTTCCTAGGTATCAGTGTCCAGCCAGGCGGGGGATCACAGGCTGCACAATACTGATAAATTATGTAATGCACAGAGATACGTTGATAAACATTAATGTTTTATATTTTATTAAAAATACAGATATAAACTTGTTTTCAAACGTTGAATGTAACAATATTTCAAGTATAAGAACCAAGATATATTTATGATTTAACAATTTCCTATAAAGTTGCAATGATACCGTAATTGCACTCTATGATCATCATATGACGCAGGATCGATGTCTAGGTGAATATGGCTGACACAGTCAGATTATATATGTCAACCAGGAGGAGGTAATTATCAAAAGAAGTTGCCAAACCGGGGAATGTCATCCACAAGTACAGCTCTTAAGTATAAACCTTATATATTATATATCATGAGAAATTCAGTAACATAAAATACATTTAAAAAAAATATCAAAGTATATATTTTGAACCACATATTCATCCTATGAGCCTTAGTTTACCGTGCACCCATAGTCATCACGTCACTCAAGGGGTCCATGGAATTAACCAAAGCTAATTACCCCCGAGGACCAGGCCCCTCCGGTTTGGTTTTGGTCCACCAGGCTGTTTGACGCAGCTGTCATTTACACACATTACATTTATATGTGGATAACTAATCAATCATTGACTTTAACATTAGTAGGCCAACGTCTATAAGGATGATGAATTGATTTATGAGCGCCGGTCACTCAAAACTAACTAGCCTAATTTGCTACTTTTTATTTATTTAATTTTATTTATATATACAAGAGTTATACATTCTTGTAAAGCCACTATCACACATACAGTTTCGGGCATGGCCTTAATCCTAATTTTGACCCCAGAATACGACCCTCCAAATCGTTTAACAAAGGTACCCATTCACTGCTGGGTGATCAGAGCTAGGCTAATGTTAAGGATTAGCACCTGGTCAATCCTCCCGGCAGATACAAGCGAGTGCTTTACCACTATGCTATGGGGACTGCTTTTTTTAAACCCAAATCTGGCAACAGGACTCGAGAGAGAGACCGTCCACATGTGCTGCTTCTAAACAGCACATATATAATCAATATAAAACCTCCAAATATCTTTCCGGTAGAACAATTCAAATAAAATTGGTTCAACAACTTGAATTTGTGTATTAAGCTCTAGGGGTAAAGCGTTTGAACCAAAGGATTCTCTCGATCATTGGACTTCGAGATCGACCACAAGTACAGTTTCTAAATTAAGCAACTGACATGTGGAGAACTGGTGTCACAATTGATATGTTTGTCATGCACATTTCCACAGTAGTTTGTTTGGGTTCTTCTAATTATCTTAGATATCATTGCAGATAATCTCCTAGTCACTATATACTGTATATGCTTATAAAAAAGTATAGTAATCCTGAGAACTCGTGTAAATTATGTTGCACGAGTGCTTCCAGCGATCACTTGATACAAACAAATGATTGCTTATGACAGTTAAGTAACATAGTTCATTCGTGTGTGCGTGCTTGAAGAGGAAATGTTATCCACCGCCCCATTGTAAATATTTGTGACTTTCAGACCACACAACCGCGGCTTACCCTCGCCGCGGTCGAGGGTATATAAGAACACCGGATGTGTGTAATAATACCCAGTATTACAAGTAAAATTAGCAATAACAATTATGGAAAGTTCCTTGACCTATATCTTCTCTTGAGAAGACAAGAGCTTGGTGTACAAGTACCTTTTCCAAAGGAATTGCAAAACATAATTAAACACAACTGTACTGTACAGTGTAATATATTTATTTCAGTTTGAAAATTTTTAATATTATAGAATACATCCTTTAATTGGTTGTAAAATTCAAAATCTAATTTGTTGATATTAAACAAAATAAGGTTCAAATTTATTAAGATAAATACTTTAAAAACTAATTCTATTTGAAATTTAAATAACATAAAAAGAGTACACAATATAACAAATACCGACTATACAAAAGACCTGACATGCACTTGCAGCACTTAATTATGATATTGTAACACATTGAAAGTAATAACATTATTTGATTCAGCAAAGCATTTGGTAAGGTTATAATAATAATGTATTAGTTATGTATTTTCAAATAATTTTTCAATTATAATTCACAACTTGCTAGCGCATAACAAACAAATCCACGAATCATCATTACATTCTGTAACACCTACACATGATCCATGGTGCCAAATATTGCAACGGTCACAGCACACCATCAGCTTCTTATCATTTGGCTTTCTGCAAATGCAGTAAACTTCGATCGAGCATGACTGGATGATTCGTTTTCTTCTCAGTGTCTGAGCTGCAGGGAATGAGGTGAGACACTTTCCTTTAAAGTTCTCTTGAAGATGTTGTCTCATATTCTGCACGTCATATACAAGGTTCACCGGATCTTCACCACATGCAAGTGATGCAGCAAACGCCACAGCATATACCCCACTCATACTTGAGTCCCTGTGTCTGCTGACATTCATTATATTACATATCAGCTTATCATCCTGGCAATTAGCAAGAGCACACAAGATAACTTCAGTAGATTTGGATGGTAATTTATGCCTGGTGTCGTATATGTTAATTTGTCCAGTTACTCCAATGTTGGAAACGGTGACCCAGTGACAACCATCAACTTGAATAATTTGAATAAATTCACCAATTGCAACTGGCCAGGAGAGGTCCCGCTGCAACGCTGGGTCATGAAGGCCTTCTACGCTTGGCACAGTTTGCTTGATGAGATCACATGCAGCTTTTATATGAAGGTCAGAGAGCTGTACGTTTGTTCCAATGTTCATTATCTCGTCATCTGTTAAATAATTTAACATTATCGCATGTGAAGCACTGTTATCAATCTCCTTATTATTGCATTGGTGTGAGGGGTGGCAGTGATTGGTGCAGTTTATGTTTTTTTTTAAAACAGGGACATATATTTGTATTGCAGATACCAGTACAGTTGCACCGTTTCTTTACATATTTTGTACATGGGTTAGCAAGGCGAGATGCTTCTCTTAACGTGATACTGTTGGTGGTGTTGACTGTGAGAGAAGCGTGGTGTATAGCTAGGTCTCCACCACGATATCTGTTTTTCAGTACACCATACTCACTTGCCAGGACATACATAGTGTTAACCTCTCCACAAACTCGAATAATTTGTGCTGGCAATCTCGTCTCTTCACAAGCGGTTCTGTCTATTCGTGGGATAGCTACAGTGACAACGTCACCCTCCTTAAATTCGCAAATGTTCTCTCCATAAGCCTTTTTGTACTTGGCTTTCATTCGTTCTCCATTTTTTATTGTTGCTTGATGTGCTTTATTTCTTAGAGCTATTCTGGCATTTGTACAGTTACCAGACACCTGATCAAGAGCGTCCTCTAGCACATCATCAACAACTACCTGTAGCACATCATCAACAACTACCTGTAGCACATCATCAACAACTACCTGTAGCACATCATCAACAACTGCCTGTAGCATATCATCAACAACGACCTGTAGCATATCATCAACAACTACCTGTAGCTCATCATCACCAACGACCTCTATCATATCATCAACAACTACCTGTAGCTCATCATCACCAACGACCTCTATCATATCATCAACAACTACCTGTAGCTCATCATCACCTCCAACCTCTATCATATCAACAACAACTGCCTCTATCACATCATCACCAGAGACCTCCAACTGAGAGTCTGCACCAGGTATCTGTGTGTGATAAACATTTTCTGTGTCCTCGTCATTATTAACTCCAGTTATTTCTTCCTCATCCATTACTCCAGTACGTGCGCCTCCTAAAATATTTCCTCTAGCATGCATGCCAAATACTACTTCATATGGTGATAATGTTGTAGTCTCTGAAGTCGTGATATTCATGGCATACATAACCTTTGGTAACCATGATGCCCATGGGAAGCTTGATTCGTCATTTAAACCTGCATCGATCTTCAACTTACGGAGTTTGTCCTGAATGACCTTGTTGCCATTTTCGACACATCCCTGCGACTGGGAGTGACGAGGTCTTCCAGTCAAAAAAATTGTGTCACCCCCCCACTGATCAAAAAGACATTTTAGCATTAGGTTTACAAACTCTTTGCCATTGTCTGAATGGAAAATTCTCGGGAGTCCTAAATATGCCAAAACGCGCTCCTCCAACATTAAAGCAACTTCTCTGGCAGTTTTAGATTTTAAAGGAAACACAATATGATATTTGCTGAAATGATCTACCACATGGCAAATATAGTTATAGTCTCCGTCTGGAGAATTTCTCATGTCTATCAGGTCTACTTGTATGCGATGCATAAACTCCGTTTCGACGATCGGTTTCAGAGGGGGGCGGCATGTCTGGGGCTGTGTCTTTTCACAAGTTGGGCAAGATTTACAAAATTCTTGCACAAATTGCCTAGGAATACCATAAAATTCCCTTTTCAAAATTGCTGCGGCCTTTTGTAACCGCAGTGTGCAGTACCTTTTCTATGAACCCTAGCAACTGCATCATACAGCATGCTCTCTGAAAGTACACGCTTTACGGTTCCCAAGGTCCCATCAGCTTCCACCCCTGAAAAATCAAAAGATTGACCAGGTTTAATTGGCATACTAAAAAGCATTGGGATCATTACCATGTTTGTGAAATCATGCACATATATTAAATAAATGATGTGAGAGATAAATATATTTTATATTCCCAGAGTCAGACTAAATGTGTGTAAACACTCCATTCTTATAAAAGGACCCAATATCTGCAACTCGCACCCAAAGGAATCAAATTAAAATATAACCTATACTTTAGTCAAAAGTAGAACATTTAAATATCTAATTTCATCTCTGTATTGTCTCGCCTTGTGTTACTAAGTCTCACAACATATAATTTCTTGCTTCTGACCAGTGACATCTGACATTAATATGACATTTATGAATTTGATATTTATGTTAGTTCAGGATTCTTCTCAGCTGGGGAGGTTGAGAGTATGGCAGAGTACAGTGGCCTTAATCGTCAGGCGGAGCTGGGATATGTAGGTGAGGTAACTAGTAGGTACCTCCACTCCTCCGCTTCCCGCCCTAAGTTCAGGTTCAAGTATGTTTATTGAGGCAAGAAAGAAATACATCTCAAAGGGATAGAGCAGCTTAGGCTATTTCTACCCCACCCCACCATTCAAGTCCCTCAAGGGGCGCATAAATTCAGTGAGTACAAATAGACAAATAACATTGCAAGAATCCCATTTAACATTGCAGGTTAATATAGTAAGCACCGCATATAATTGTTACACTCTTGGGGCAAAATTCTTGTAGCTCCTAAGTATACTGTCTATCATACCATTATCACACATCCAAACCATTTGATGTGGTACACTATTTATTTCCTTATTTCTATAGTTATCAATAAGTTGACACTCTAATACATAATGTTCTAAGGTGTGGGCGTGCGGCATACCACATAATTTACACTCCTTATCTTTTTTCACTGACATCAGCACCGTATTGCCAGATATATTTGCATCCTAATCTTAATCTCATGTAAATTGAATCCTTCCAAGCAGACTCCTCTACCATAGGTGATGGACGAGTTTGTATTTATTATTGAATAATTCTTATCGTGTGTGCTTTCCTAGTTGTATCTACCTAGTTGTGCTTGGGGGGTAGAGTTCTGGCTCTTTGATTCGGTCTTTCAACTGTCAATCAACTGGAGTAAGTGTGTGTGTGTAATTACCTAAGTGTAATTACCTAAGTGTAGTTACAGGATGAGAGCTACGCTCGTGGTGTCCCGTCTTCCCAGCACTCTTTGTCATATAACGCTTTGAAACTACTGACGGTTTTGGCCTCCACCACCTTCTCACTTAACTTGTTCCAACCGTCTACCACTCTATTTGCGAAGGTGAATTTTCTTACGTTTCTTCGGCATCTGTGTTTAGCTAGTTTAAATCTATGACCTCTTGTTCTTGAAGTTCCAGGTCTCAGGAAATCTTCCCTGTCGATTTTATCAATTCCTGTTACTATTTTGTAAGTAGTGATCATATCGCCTCTTTTTCTTCTATCTTCTAGTTTTTGCATATTTAATGCCTCTAACCTCTCGTCATAGCTCTTGTCCTTCATTTCTGGGAGCCACTTAGTGGCATGTCGTTGCACCTTTTCCAGTTTGTTGATGTGCTTCTTAAGATAAGGGCACCATACAACGCTGCATATTCCAGCTTTGGTCTAATAAAAGTCGTGAACAATTTCTTTAGTATTTCTCCATCCATGTATTTAAAAGCATTCTTAGGTTAGAAAGTGTAGCATAGGCTCCTCGCACAATGTTCTTGATGTGGTCCTCAGGTGACAGTTTTCTATCTAAAACCACCCCTAGATCCCTTTCTTTATCAGAATTCTTTAAAGATTTCTCACATATTTATAGGTTGTGTGGGGTCTATGTTCACCAATTCCACATTCCATAACATGGCATTTATTCACATTAAATTCCATTTGCCAAGTGTTGCTCCAAATACTTATTTTGTCCAGGTCTTCTTGAAGGGCATGACAATCATCTAGGTTTCTTATCTTCCCTATTAACTTAGCATCATCAGCAAACATGTTCATGTAATTCTGTAATCCCTCTGGTAGATCGTTTATGTAGACAATGAACATTACCGGTGCAAGAACTGAACCCTGTGGTACTCCACTCGTGACATTCCTCCAATCCGATACCTTGCCTCTGATTACGGCCCTCATTTTTCTGTCAGTTAGGAAATTTTTCATCCATGTTAGTAGCTTACCCGTCACCCCTCAATATGTTCCAGTTTCCAGAACAACCTCTTATGGGGAACTCTGTCGAAAGCCTTTTTTAGGTCCAGATAGATGCAGTCAACCCAACCATCTCTTTCCTGTAAAATCTCTGTTGCTCGATCATAAAAACTGAGTAAGTTCGTTACACAGGATCTTCCAGATCGAAAACCATACTGTCGGTCTGATATTATATCATTTCTCTCCAGGTGTTCTACCATTAGTTTTAATTATTTTTTCCAATATTTGACTATTACACTTGTCAATGATNTTTTTTCTTTTAAAGTGTCAAAACCTTCCCTCAGTATGGGTATGTTAAAAAAAAGTCGTAATTGTACTTACTTTGGCTGCTATGGGGTCCGAAGTTGGGCGTGACGTCATGATTCCCCGTGCGCCCGTGCTGTAAGCTCCCGGGCGGTCGGGGCGGGGCGCGCGAGTTGCCGCGAATATATTTTCGTTCATTTTTTTCGCACAGTCCAAATACATTTTATTTGTTTTTATGTACTAATCCTATGTATAGTGAACACGTACACTATATTATGGCAGTAAAACAACCGTACTGTCCGAAGACACTGTGTTACGTGCATGACACTTGTGTACACATATGCTGCACATATGTACTATGTATCATGCTAATTTATGTATACATATAATCTATTTACACACTACACACTGTCACACACTATATACATTCACCATCAACACACTCAGAACACCTCGAGTGAGAGCAGCCACACCCAGCCAGTCTCCTCACTCCAACATCTTACTCGCCAACATTGCTCCTCCCACCATACTGTTATAGTTCTTATTACACATGTTCTATATACCTATCTACATGTTTTATTTACCAGAACTATGCAAGTAAGCCGGTATGTGTCCAAACAGACAGTGGCCACCATACACTGCATGAAAAATCACACAGCAGACAGCAGACGACGCTACGATTAGTCACCTCCCTCACCAAAATAGCTCCTCTCAACATTCTCCTGTTACTGTTCTTACACTATATACACACACTATATATACCATGTACATATGTGTTGCCCATAGCAAACCACTAAGCTATTATGGTGAGCAAAACAAGAGTGGCAGCCACACCACACAATGAGGCTACCTCATTCTCTCCCTCCTCCCTCACCAAACTTTCCTCCTTCCACAATACTACGCACAACGCTAATTATAACCACATCCTGCTATTATCACAATCCTGGTCACTAATTCCTGTAATGAATAATTGACCACACGTTTATTTTGAAAAGGAACCTAAGAAATCATTTGAAAATTCCTAGATGGACGAAATAATGCTGTGGTGCTGTGAACATCGTGAACAGCATTGAATCACTGATAACTGAACATTGTACCCAGTATTATCACACTCAGGCTCTTCTATAACACTATCATGGCTAAATGATACAAGTTATTCTATATTTTGACATTATTAGGCGATGCTGTGGTCACACGCTGAACAGCAGTGCTGTGCGCTCATGCTGCGAGCGCCAGCCTTGGTTGCTCACACACACTACTGAGGCTCCCACACCCGGGAATGTGGACCACGATTTTTTTTAAGATGGCGTCTGTTTACAAGAGCCCTGAGGAAGCTGATGGAACCCCGTGTAGCCGCGGGAGATTTGAATGGAACGTGAAAAATACAAATACCTGGAGGCGCGTTGCGCAAACCAGAGCGAGCCTGCAGGCGCGTTGCGCAGTTAAAGGGTTAAAACCCCACGGGGGATACGTGGTCAATGGATGTGATCCCTGAGTCCCCTCTCGCGTCTGCGAGTTTGTCAGTTGCTCTGTCCCCCTGTCTCCGGGGGACACTCACCGGTTTTGCCTCGCCGTGCTGCCTGGTTGGGTCGGTTATTGTTTTGACCCTGAGTCGTGCGACTGTGTTTGTCTGTACGTTCTCCAGTTCACCCAGGCTACTGCGCCTGTAATGCGGGTGACGGCAGCAGAGGCGTTGCTGCTCGCTTTAGGTTCTGCGACGTGCTAGGTTGGTCACTGCCCCGTTGTGGTTATAGGGGACCCGGACTTGGGGTGGGTGTCGCTTCGAACTGGTTCCGTTCACCCCTCCAAGTCCTTCCCCTTCTCTGCTCACCGGCTCCTAAACGTCTGAGGGTTTCCGAGCCGGGGCTGGGTTTCGTTGGTTGTGAGACTCGGCGATCTCGGGGGTTTCCCCTTCTGGGATGGGGGCGGAGGCATTCGAGCCTGGTCCTGCTGCCGAAGCTTCTGGGTCTGGCTAGTGGGCCCCCTTTGTTCCTGCTTTCTCGGCTGCCCCCACCTTTTCTTTGGGGGTGGGGGCTCAGGAGGACGGCTCGGCCCCGGACCCTCCGGGTGAGGTTCCTGGGGTTGGGGAGGGGTTGGCTTGGGGGCCTTGGGGCCCGTTGGACCCCGCCTGGGTTTTTTTTTTCGCCCTCTGAGCGGGGCTTAGTGTTACGAGGAGAGGGGATCTTTTCGCTCCCTCCGAGTACGAATGGATTTAGTGTCCAACCCTCCCGGGTTCGGTTCCGTGTTCCTTCGGTTCGTCGGTCCCGTCGTTCCTAGGGTGTGTTTCACCCCTTTTCCTTACCATTTTCACTCTTGTGTCTCGATGCTGTTCACAAAAACGACATCAACTACAACGAACATAATATAAAAACAATAAAAGTGTTCAGGTAAGGTACATCCATACATGGCGTAAAACAAACATTGATGGTTTTCTATATTGACTCGTACGTAGTGCCTAAACCGCTTCGTATCGTTGTCCCTGCATGTTCCTTGGTCAGGGGTGCTTGTCATGGTTCTCGTGATTCGCGAGTCTCTTCGTACCTTCCACTGTTATTGGCACGTCTGTTGATATTCGCTGTGGTTTCCATCGGGTCTTTTGTCGGCCATGTTGGTTCCCTTCCATCATCTGTTTTGTTTCACTTCGTTTTCGCCTTGTTTTGGCTTCGCGTCATCTTTGCTTCCTATTTCGGCGTTCTTGTCTTCGTTCCGCACACCTTCCTGGTGTCTGTACGATAGTTTGTACGTACGTTGTGTACATTTTGTGTGTCCGCCTGGTGTACGAGCCCCGCCTCCCAGTGGCCGGGTGGTGCGTTTCGTACCTCGTGTGCTGGGGCTGCGGTGTGTGTTTTGTTTACGGGCGGTATGCTCGTGTGTTTGCTTCGTTCTCGTGGTTTTCTGCGAGCTTCTTGCTCATTTCTCCCTCCTGTCGTGGCCCTCGGGCTGCTGAGGGTGTTTTGGAATTATATCTGGGGGTGTCACGTCGTTCTCCCTCTGTACTGCTTCGTCTTCTGCTGGGCGCGCACCTCTGGCCGTATTCTCCTCCGACCTCGCATTTATTCAGGTAAATAAATGCGGTGGAGCTGGTGCTTTTCTGGTGGAGCTTGCCCAGTAGGCAAGAACTCCATGCATGACTGATGCCAGAAAGTTATAATATCCATTCAGCCTGGATAGCTCGGGGAGCCTCCGGGACTCGCCCAGAAATGGCGTTTCATTACATTCAACGCTGGTTTTTTACTCGAGTTTAGCATCATCTCTATAGTGATCAGGTGGCTTCCTTATTAGTGTCCCACCTGCAGGCTTCGTCTAGGCGGCAGTATGAAGTTTCTGGTGGTCCTTTCGGTTCTTCTTACGTTTTCGTCGTTGTACTTCGCTTTCTGTTAGGGTGGTGTTGTCCTTTCTCTCTTGGTTCTTCCAGGACCGTCTTCTTATACCTAACACTGTTGCCTCGTATTGTGCGGTGCTGGCGGAGCCACTTCAGCTTGCTTTCGGTATTGATGTCAGTCTTCACCGTTTTGTAAGCTGTCTCAGGTGCTGTTTCACCTCTGGCCTGCTCGTCACCGCCTGAACCATCCTGGTCATTGGATAGAGTGCTCTCTTTTCTCTCTTCTCGTTTTGTTGTGGCCCCTTCGGTTCGGATTGTTTTTCGAAGGCTCTTTTCCTTTTGGCAATGGCCTCTGGGGGTCGGGTGGGTGAGCTTCATGCTCTCCTCAGGCACAGAGGTTTCTGCTCCTTCGGTCGGGGTGATCGGTTTGTTCGTCTGCAGCCTTCTCCTTCTTTTCTGGTGAAGAATGAGACTGCTGCATTCCGGAGGGGTCCCTGGGTTGTTGATGCTTGGGTGGTTCGGCCGGGGGTGCATCATGTTTTGTGTCCGGTTGCGACTCTCCGCCATTATTTGCACGCCATGGCTTCTGTGTCTGTGGATGCACTTTGGGTTGATCCAGTTTCCCTTCTTCCCTGTTCGAGGGTGCGGGTCTTCCAGGTCGTCCGCAGGGTTATTAAGGCTAGCCAGCCTGCGGTCTATCCTCGTGCAAATGACGTCCGCAAGTTCGAGGCTCTTACCGCCGTCTTTGGCAATATGTCCTGGGCTGACGTTCGGGCGCTGGGATTTTGGCCGTCGAACAGGGTCCTGGCTGCTCGTTACCTTGTAAATGTTCTTGGGCCCGGTCGGGCCTGTGTCGCTTTGGGATGGTGGGTGCAGCCAGTTGTCTCGACTTCGGGCTGAGGAGTGAGCAGCAACCCCCTCCCAGGTAAGTCCCTATTCTTTTCCTCTGTGGGTAGTTAGCTCTGGGAGCCATAGGGGCCCCCCCCCCCAGAAAACCAGCGTTGAATGTAATGAAACGCCATTTTCCGGGTGAGTCCCGGAGGCTCCCCGGCATCGCTCCCTCCCTCCAGTCGGCGTTTTTTTGCGTGTTTTTGACATCCAGCCTCAGAACTGGGGTGTGGATCGCCGGCACAGTAGGTCTGGGGCTGCCCCTTCCCTCTCCCGGTGAGGGGGGGGGCTGCGCAGACAGTGGCGCGATGATGGATGACGTCATACTAGTTTGCTTGTTTTTGTTTGGGAGTTCTATCCACTCGTTCAGCTTTTGGTTGCAATTTTCACCAGAATAGGAGTTTTGGGACGCCTACCTTTCTGGGTGCCTAACCCGGTCGATGGCAGACATAGAATGCTTCCAATTACACGGGGTTTCTATAGGCCATTGCTCCTCTTGCCTCTCTGGAGGGGACCAGGCTCTGGCTCGTGGTCCCCGGTAGGCCCATAAGAACTCCATACACATGACTGATGCCAAAGTCTGACATTAGCATATCAGCCTAGTAAGCTTTGGGGAGCCTCTGGGACTCACCCAGAAAATGGCATTTCGTTACATTCAACGCTGGTTTTTGGGTTTCATGAGTTATAAAGGTGTTTTTCACAATATTCTTGGGGCGTTCCCTGATTTTGCTTTGGGCGACCGTTGTGGGGGCACGGAGCGTGGGTTGCACCAGTTGACATTCTGATTGTATTTTGACATGGGATTCGACCATATGTACGTTACATATACACATACATATGTTTTATATGTGTACAGCGTGTATAGATGTCTGGTAGTGTATATAGCTTTCCGATCACCCACTCCTGCCCCTACAGTTCTTTTTCGTTGGGGCAGGGGGCGCTTAGCTTCTGGCCCTGGCTGCGGCTTTTCTTTGTATTCCTTTCCGGACAGTACGTTTTTGTTTTAGTGCAGTAGCATGCTTTGTTTTGCCCTGCTTGGGCTAGTGGTGCCGCTACTGTGGGTTGTGGTGTCACTGTTTTTCGCTTCGCATCTAGGGGTTTCGGCATGTGGTGCTCTGTTTCTTGTTGGCCTCCACCTGGGCCTTGGCTCTTAGGTTTTCGCTACACTTGCTGCTGTCTTTGGTGGCATGTCTTGGGCTGACATTTGGGTGCAGGGTTGGTTTTTGCAGTCGCACCGGGTCTTGGCTGTGTGCTCCCTCATGTCTGTTCTTGGACCTAGTCAGGCCTATGTCACCTTGGGTCGGCTGTTGCAGCCTGTTGTCTCGACTTCGTGTTGTGGTGTGAGCACCGACCGCCTCCCGGTTGCATCCCTCTGTTTTCGTCTTTGGTGAAGTAGCTCCGGGGAGCCGTAGGGGCTCCCCCCCAGGAAACCAGTGTTGAAGGTAATGAAATGCCATTTTCTGGGCGAGTCCCGGAGGCTCCCCGGCAACCCTCCATCCCTTTGGTCGGCGATTTTTCACGTTTTTTTTATATCCAGCCTCAGAACGGGTGAAGATCGCCGGCACGAGGGTCTGGAACTCCCCCTTCCCCGGGAGGGGGAGGGGGGAAGCTGCACAGACATGCGGCGTGGCTCGTGTGACGTCATGCTTGTTTGCTCATTTTTTCTTTTGGGGAGTTCAGTCCACTCATTTGACAATTTTCATTGTTAACCAGAATTGGGGTTTTTGTGGCGCATACCTTTCTGGGTGCCTGTCCCGGTCGATGGCAGATATAGAATGCTCCAAATCACATGTGCATTTCTATGGGCCATTGCTCCTCGTACCTCTGTGAGGGGGCCAGGTTCTGGCTCGTTGTTCCTGGTAGGCCTAGAACTCCACCCACTTCGACTGATGCAAAATAGTTAGGGTATCCATATTAGTCATGGATGGCTCCGGGTAAGCCTCTGGAACTCACCCAGAAAATGGCATTTCATTACATTCAATGCTGGTTTTTTCCTCTCTTCTCCTCGGTTTGTTGTGGCTCCTTCGGTCTAAGATTGTTTTCAAAAGACTTGGTTTTTGTTTGCTTTGGCCTCTGGGGTCGGGTCAGTGAGCTTCATGCACTCCTCCAATGCAGGGGGTTTCTGCTCTTTCAGTCCTGTTGGACATTTTATTCGTTTGCAGCCGTCTCCTTCTTTTCTGGCAAAGAGTGTGACGGTGGGCATCCCGGAGGGGTCTGTGGGTTATTGATGCTTGGTTGGTCAGGCTGGGCATGCATCAAGTTTTCGGTCCAGTTGCGGCTTTACACCATTACCTGCATGCCTCGGGTTCTATGTCCAGGGATGGGCTTTGGGTTGATCTGATATCCCTCATTTCCTGTTCATGGCTCGGGTCTCTCAGGTCGTCCGCAGGGTTTCAAGTCAAGCAGCCTGAGGTCTACACTTGTGCCCATGATCGGACATTTGCAGTTCTTGTTGCTGTTTTGGGGAACATGTCTTGGGTTAACATTCGGGCACGGGGGTTTTAAAGGTCGAACAGGGTCCTGGCCGCCTGTTATCTCCTGAGTGTTCCAGTCCCTCAGCAGTCGTCTGTGGCCTTGGGCTGTCAGTTGCGGCCAGTTGTCCCATCTTCGTCGTGAGGAATGCGGTGTTGCCGCCTCCTGGGTAAGTCCCTCATTTACTATCTTTGGCTATCTATCTCCAGGAAACCAGAGGGGCTCCCCACAAAAAACCAGCATTGAATGTAATGAAACACCATTTTCTGGGTGAGCCCCGGAGGCTCCGTGGCACCCTCCCTCCCTCCGGTTGGTGGTCTTTTCTTCCATTTGCTCTTGATTGAGATTGCTGAAATATGTCATGCTTGCCATCAACTGGGGTATACCCCGAGAAAGGGAGGGCACCCTCCCTCCCTCCGGTTGGTGGTCTTTTCTTCCATTTGCTTAGTCTCTTGATTGAGATTGCTGAAATAGAGGGAATACAGAGAACATATACGGCACGCATAGACGAGATAAAACACCTAAATTATTGGGATCGTCTCAAAGCTCTCCAAATGTACTCTCTAGAAAGGAGACGAGAGAGATACCAAATAATATACACGTGGAAAATACTGGAGGGCCAGGTCCCAAATCTACACAGTAAAATAACAATGTACTGGAGTGAACGATATGGAAGAAAATGCAAGATTGAACCAGTGAAGAGCAGAGGTGCCATAGGCACAATCAGAGAACACTGTATAAACATCAGAGGTCCGCGGTTGTTCAACGTCCTCCCAGCGACTATCAGAAATATTGCCGGAACAACCGTGGACATCTTCAAGAGAAAACTGGACTGTTTCCTAAGAGAAGTCCCGGATCAGCCGGGCTGTGGTGGGTATGTGGCTCTGCGGGCCGCTCCAAGCAACAGCCTGGTGGATCAAACTCTCACAAGTCGAGCCTGGCCTCGGCCGGGCTTGGGGAGTAGAAGAACTCCCAGAACCCCATCAACCAGGTATCAACCAGGTATCTCTGAACTATTGAGCAGGCAGCCATCTTGGGTGAGCAGGTCTTCCCCCTCCCGGGAGGGGGAAGTCAGAAATGAGTGACGTGTTGGTTTGATGACGATTTGCTTGTTAATTTGTTTTTCTTGGGGGAGTTCTTAGACTCTGTTCGGTCTTGGGTTGCAATTTTCTACCTGTTGGGTCTGTTTTGGGGTGCCTACATTTCTGGGTGCCTAACCCCGGTTGATGGCAGACATGAATATACTCTTAAAGAGTGGAGTTTCCGTAGGCCATTGCTCCCTTCACTTCTCTGAGGGAACCAGGTTCTGGCTCGTGGTTTTCAGTAGGCATAAGAACTCTATGACTGAAACCCCAGACAAATATAGCTAATATATCAGTCCAATAGCTCCAGGGGGCCTCCGGGGCTCATCTAGAAAATAGTGTTTCATTACACTCAACGCTGGTTTTTTCATCATTTTACGAACTGGTGGGTGGAGCTGCCGGCTCGCCCTAGTAAACTCCCCCTCCCCCCCTGTTGGGCGAAGGGGAGGTTAATGAGCACGTGTGCTGTATGGATGACAATTTGCTTGTTTATTGTTTTCTTTTGGGGAGTTCTTTGGCTTTGTTTGGATGTAGGTTGCAATTTTTACCAGTTGGAGGTTTGTATTGTTATGCCTACCTTTCTCGGGGTATACCCCAGTTGATGGCAAGCATGACATATTTCAAATATAGAGTGCTCATATGACCATTGTTCCCTGTGCGTCTGAGGGGGCCAGGTTCTAGCTCGTGGTCCCCGGTAGGCAGAAGTGCCGTAACTGATGTCCCTAAACTAATATAGCGCACATCAGAGTGGATAGCTTAATGGAGCCTCTGGGACTCTCCTATAAAATGGCATTTCACTACATTCAATGCTGGATTTGTTATCCCCCCCCCCTTTCTTGCCTCTTCCCATTCTTATATTCTTCCCATTCTTACCTTTCACCTTACTCTTCTTCTTGAAATTACCTCTTTTTACCTTCAATCCCTCACCTCACACTTTTGCTTTATTAGCTCATTTCTTGGTCTCTTCCTCACACACCACTGATAATGGTTCAGGATGGACCAATGGTTCAGGATGGACCAATGGTTCACGATGGACCAATGGTTCACGATGGACCAATGGTTCACGATGGACCAATGGTTCACGATGGACCAATGGTTCACGATGGACCAATGATTCACGATGGACCAATGGTTCACGATGGACCAATGATTCACGATGGACCAATGGTTCACGATGGACCAATGGTTCACGATGGACCAATGGTTCACGATGGACCTATGGTTCACGATGGACCTATGGTTCACGATGGACCTATGGTTCACGATGGACCAATGGTTCACGATGGACCAATGGTTCATGATGGACCAATGGTTCACGATGGACCAATGGTTCACGATGGACCAATGGTTCACGATGGACCTATGGTTCACGATGGACCAATGGTTCACGATGGACCAATGGTTCACGATGGACCAATGGTTCACGATGGACCAATGGTTCACGATGGACCTATGGTTCACGATGGACCAATGGTTCACGATGGACCAATGGTTCACGATGGACCAATGGTTCACGATGGACCAATGGTTCACGATGGACCTATGGTTCACGATGGACCAATGGTTCACGATGGACCAATGGTTCACGATGGACCAATGGTTCACGATGGACCTATGGTTCACGATGGACCTATGGTTCACTATGGACCTATGTTTCACGATGGACCAATGGTTCACGATGGACCAATGGTTCACGATGGACCTATGGTTCACGATGGACCAATGGTTCACGATGGACCAATGGTTCACGATGGACCAATGGTTCACGATGGACCAATGGTTCACAATAGACCAATGGTTCACGATGGACCAATGGTTCACGATGGACCAATGGTTCACGATGGACCTATGGTTCACGATGGACCAATGGTTCACGATGGACCAATGGTTCACAATGGACCAATGGTTCAGGATGGACCTATGGTTCAGGATGGACCAATGGTTCACGATGGACCAATGGTTCACGATGGACCAATGGTTCACGATGGACCAATGGTTCACGATGGACCAATGGTTCACGATGGACCAATGGTTCACGATGGACCAATGGTTCACGATGGACCAATGGTTCACGATGGACCAATGGTTCACGATGGACCAATGGTTCACGATGGACCAATGGTTCACGATGGACCAATGGTTCACGATGGACCAATGGTTCACGATGGACCAATGGTTCACGATGGACCAATGGTTCACGATGGACCTATGGTTCACGATGGACCAATGGTTCACGATGGACCAATGGTTCACGATGGACCAATGGTTCACGATGGACCAATGGTTCACGATGGACCTATGGTTCACGATGGACCAATGGTTCACGATGGACCAATGGTTCACGATGGACCAATGGTTCACGATGGACCAATGGTTCACGATGGACCAATGGTTCACGATGGACCAATGGTTCACGATGGACCAATGGTTCACGATGGACCAATGGTTCACGATGGACCAATGGTTCACGATGGACCAATGGTTCACGATGGACCAATGGTTCACGATGGACCAATGGTTCATGATGGACCAATGGTTCACGATGGACCAATGGTTCACGATGGACCATGGTTCACGATGGACCAATGGTTCACGATGGACCAATGGTTCACGATGGACCAATGTTCACGATGGACCAATGGTTCACGATGGACCAATGGTTCACGATGGACCAATGGTTCACGATGGACCTATGGTTCGAGGACCAATGGTTCACGATGGACCTATGGTTCAATGGACCTATGGTTCAGATGGACCAATGGTTCACATGGACCAATGGTTCACTATGGACAATGGTTCACGATGGACCAATGGTTCACAATGGACCAATGGTTCACGATGGACCTATGGTTCAGATGGGACCAATGGTTCACGATGGACCAATGGTTCACGATGGACCAATGGTTCACGATGGACCAATGTTCACGATGGACAATGGTTCACGATGGACCAATGGTTCACTGGACCAATGGTTCACGATGGACCAATGGTTCACGATGGACCAATGGTCACGCTGGACCAATGGTTCACGATGGACCAATGGTTCACGATGGACCAATGGTTCACGATGGACCAATGGTTCACGATGGACCTATGGTTCACGATGGACCTATGGTTCACGATGGACCAATGTTCACGATGGACCTATGTTTTCACGATGGACCAATGTTTCACGATGGACCAATGGTTCACGATGGACCAATGGTTCACGAGTGGACCTATGGTTCACGATGGACCAATGTTCACGATGGACCAATGGTTCACGATGGACCCATGGTTCACTTGACCAATGGTCACGATGGACCAATGTTCACGATGGACCTAGGTTCACACGATGAACAGTGAAGTGGAACGTGTAACATAACATATAAATTAGTGAATAGTGTTAGAGAATTGTTCATAGAAAAAGTATAAATGTAAAGTTGTGGAGGAGGCATCACACTGTGTTTACACCACAGCCACGAGGCCTACACAGTGTAGGGGACGTCCTCTCAGTAACAGTATACTCCCTCAGTGATAATATACCAGCAATATATACTGTAATATGGGCAAGTAGGTTTAGGAACTAGTAATAGAGTAAGTTATAACATTGTAAGCCGGAAGAAAGCAGAAATTCCCTTAGGAAAATACAGGCAAATAATCAGTGTATAAATCAAGTACTGGCAACCGGTGACATCCTGCCCCCACCTGGGACAACAACGGTCAACTATACGGTCCCAAGAGGACCATATTTTCTCCACAAGGCGATAAGTACCCCCACATAAACTTTAACAAATAAACATATGTAATATTATAAATATACTGTATACATATTATATATACATATATATAAATTATAAATATATGCATATAATATTATAACATCACAAACCCAACATGGAGGTGTGTGGAGGCTGCCATAAGGCACTTCGGAAGACTGTTGTAGGCATTGTATGTAATATTTGTAACATAAGATTTCACCTGAGTTGTACAGGATTACCTACACAATATGCAAACCGGGAAGGTACCTACTGGATCTGTGAAAGTGACAGACAGGTGTGGGAAAACATTGCCAAACTAATGAATGACATTCCTGAAGTACACAGGCTACAATTCACACAAAAACTACCAGAAATATATGCAGAGTATATAAAGACAGCAACGAACTCTGAGCACAACCCAGGGATTGAGAATTTAGAGAGTCAAAGTAGCAATGTAGAAGGACATAGCGTCGAGGTACACAAAAATGAAGGCAATATTGTAGAGCAAACTGGTGATATGAATAAGGAGATAAAAAATGAGACGAATGAGAAAGACGAAAGCAACAAGGCGAAAGATAAGGGTAATACCGAGAATAAATGCAGAAACGAGAAAGTTGGAACAAAAATCACAGAGGTAGCCAAGTCGTACACGGATACAAACAAGAATAATGCAATCACAGATGAAATATTTGCAGGTATTATGCAAAAGGACAGTGCAGATATGGGCCCAGAGGCACGGAATGCTCATTCATGCACCCACGGAAATGCCGGAACTGGTTAGGGAAAGGCAGATGTCGTTTTGATACTGAGTGTAGATATTTTCACCCTAAGCTATGCAAACTCTCAGTTAATGAGAGGAAATGCTACGATCTTCATTGCCCCGATTTCCACGTCAGAGGTACACAGCGCTATATAAGAGAGGAAGTCCAATATAATAGCCCTGAACATTTTTTAGAGGCAGGCAGAAACAGAGGGAGAAACAGACAGGCAGAAACGTGGCAGGAGTACGGATGGAGAGGGGGAATGCCCGAGACTGGACTACATTTCGTCATCAAGCCCACACATACTACACCCCCCAACTACACAGAGACTACCACACTCCCCAATATCACTTCCAAAACTGGACAAACCATTGCCACAACAACACACCCTGGGTCAGGGTAGAGAGGAGGGAGAACCACCAAAACCTTCCAGAAGTGACACACAATATGGACAATCATTCATTTTTGCAAACATTCAAGGTCTAAAGCCAAAGTCAAGAAATAAAGTCAAGTTCATAAATGGTCTCCTATTAGAGTCAAACTCCATATTTGGGGCATTCACGGAAACTCATACAAAAGATTACATGGATGGTGAAATCTGGATTCCAAATTATAATTTATACAGATGTGATAGAAAAACTAGGTCAAATGGGGGAGTAGGTCTGTATATTAAAGAGGACCTGGTATGCACAGAACTACTAAACTCAACTAATGAGGTGGTAGAGGTACTTGGAATTAAGGTAGAGAAACTAAACCTAATTATTATTTTAATATATAAACCGCCAGATACAACGGTTGAGGAATTCACAGAGCAGATGCACAAAATAGAGAACATACTTGATGACCTAGCAAACCCAGCTCCAGATATTATCTTCCTTGGAGATTTCAATTTACCGAGTCTAAGATGGAGAATGGCAAACACAAATATCATAGCAGGGAATGACCCGGGAAATAACCAGCCACAGGTCAGAGAACTTTTGAGATTCTGTGACAAATTCTCGCTCAATCAACAGATTACAGAACCAACTAGGAACGAAAACACACTAGACTTGTTATTCACAAACAATGATGAACTAATCAGAGACATAACAATCTCAGATACTTCATACTCAGACCATAAGCTCATTGAAGTGCGAACTAGCATAAATAACGGTAGTAGATCTAAGAGACCCAACAAGCGAGAAGGAATATTCAATCAATTCAATTTCAACAATAAGAGGATTGACTGGGAAAAAATAAATGTAGACCTTTCAACCATTCAATGGGAGACGGTCTTAAGCGACAAAACTCCCACACAGGGAATAGCTCAACTGACAGCTGAAGCTTACAAGGTCTGCTTGAAGCACGTGCCGGTGAGGAGGGGCAGAAAGAGGAACACTCTAGAAAGAGAACGCAGACGACTGTACAGGAGAAGGAAAAAAATTACGGAAATGCTTCGGCAGACACAACTATCACAAGCAAGGAAAATAAGCCTAAGCAGGGAGATCGAAGAAATCGAACAAACGTTGAAGCGATCATATGAGTCTGAGGAAATGGAATTGGAACAGAGAGCTATACAAGATAAGGAAAATCCGAAATATTTTTTCACATACGCTAAATCAAAATCCAAAACCTCGACCAGTATTGGACCGTTAATTACAAATGAAGGTACGTACACAGAGGACAACAAAGAGATTAGTGAAATTCTAAGAAGCCAGTATGAGGCTATGTTTAGCACACCAATTAACAACATGAAAGTTGATGACCCAGACAGCTTCTTTATGAATGACATTCAAGCTGCAGATAATATAACGGATATTACCACAAACTCGGAAGACTTTGAAAGAGAAATTGACAATATGCCCATGCACTCAGCCCCTGGGCCTGACTCATGGAATTCAATATTCATAAAGAAATGTAAAGTACCAGTAGCGAGAGCACTCAGCGTAATATGGAGAAAGAGCCTGGATACAGGGGAGATACCAGCAGCACTTAAATCTGCAGATATAGCTCCGTTGCACAAGGGGGGGAGTAAAGCCTTGGCAAAAATTATAGGCCAGTTGCACTAACATCACACATAATAAAAGTGTTTGAAAGAGTGATTAGGAATCAAATTTCTAGTTTTATGGAAAACAATGAATTGCACAATCCAGGACAACATGGATTTAGAGCGGGAAGATCCTGTCTGTCACAGTTACTCAACCACTATGACAAAATCACAGAAGCCCTAGAAGAAAAGCAAAATGCAGATGTTGTATACACAGACTTTGCAAAGGCTTTCGACAAATGTGACCATGGGGTGATAGCTCACAAAATGAGGTCAATGGGAATAACTGGAAAAGTAGGACGCTGGATACTCAATTTCCTGTCGAACAGAACACAAAGAGTAACAGTCAATCAGATAAAATCGAGTCCAAGCGATGTTAAAAGCTCTGTACCTCAAGGTACAGTCCTTGCACCGCTACTGTTCCTTATTCTCATATCTGATATAGACAAAAATACACGTCACAGCTTCGTGTCATCCTTCGCAGATGACACAAAAATCAGCATGAAAATTACCTCTGCTGAAGACATTGAAAAACTACAAACAGATGTCAACAAAGTTTTCGATTGGGCAGCAGAAAATAATATGATGTTTAACAGTGATAAATTTCAGGTACTCAGGTACGGCAAAAATGAGGATCTGAAACATAATACAGGGTACAAAACACAATCAAATCTTCCCATAGTAGAAAACAGCATGTCAAGGATTTGGGAATAATGATGTCCGACGATCTAACGTTTAGGGAGCATAACCAAGCAAATATCGCATCAGCCAGAAAAATGATCGGATGGATTACGAGAACTTTCAAATCCAGGGATCCCATCACAATGGTTGTACTCTTCAAGTCACTTGTGTTGTCCCGTCTCGAATACTGCTCAGTACTCACTTCCCCCTTCAGAGCAGGAGAGATTGCTGAAATAGAGGGAATACAGAGAACATATACGGCACGCATAGACGAGATAAAACACCTAAATTATTGGGATCGTCTCAAAGCTCTCCAAATGTACTCTCTAGAAAGGAGACGAGAGAGATACCAAATAATATACACGTGGAAAATACTGGAGGGCCAGGTCCCAAATCTACACAGTAAAATAACAACGTACTGGAGTGAACGATATGGAAGAAAATGCAAGATTGAACCAGTGAAGAGCAGAGGTGCCATAGGCACAATCAGAGAACACTGTATAACATCAGAGGTCCGCGGTTGTTCAACGTCCTCCCAGCGACTATAAGAAATATTGCCGGAACAACCGTGGACATCTTCAAGAGAAAACTGGACTGTTTCCTAAGAGAAGTCCCGGATCAGCCGGGCTGTGGTGGGTATGTGTCTGCGGGCCGCTCCAAGCAACAGCCTGGTGGATCAAACTCTCACAAGTCGAGCCTGGCCCGGGCCGGGCTTGGGGAGTAGAAGAACTCCCAGAACCCCATCAACCAGGTATCAACCAGATCAANCAATTGTTGGGCTTCCTTTACTGCTGCTTCCATTTTTCCTTCTCCTTGGCCACTTGTGCATAAGTGAGTTGCATATCTTTCTTACACTGTTCTATTCCCTGTGTAACTTCCTCCATCTGTGCTGACAAAAGCTGTTTCTCCTCTTGAATTTCCTTGCCTAGCCTATTGTAATCATTTATGTTTAAATTTGCTCTAACTTCTTCCAAAGCTATTTTTAAGAGTATATTTTCTTCTTCCATGGCTTTGCAATTTGTTTCCAATTGACTCTTTTCCTTGCGCAAGTCTTTCACTAAACCCTCAAGACCTAAAACTTTGCTATTCAAATGATCATTACTTTCTTTCAATTTACTAATTATTTCTACATGAGAGTTCACTATAGTATCTAATTTTACCAACTTGTTGTGTAGACTGCTAATATCAATGCTTTCTTCATTGAATCCCACAAAATCAAGCTCTGTTTTGTATTTCCTCTTGTCAGTGGCCATCTTGAATGTTCTTCTCTGCACTGTAAACACTATAGGGGCAACTTTTTCTCACCCAATTTTTCACTTCCCTTAGCACATTCCTGTTATCTCATCTATTTTTCAAAAGCACTATACCTTTATGATCTCTGGGACACCACTCACTATCCTCAACCTGTACTACAATACTTAGGATTGTTGAAATATGCTGGAGCTCCTCTGATGCAAGTGTTGATCCTAGGGGTGTCACCTTTTGAAATCTGTGAGTATTGTTGCTTGCTGGTGACTCAATTTAGCCAATCTATGGATAATCTTCTTCGGGTACAGGCTGCACAGGCATTGCATTCTAGGTTTCGGTTGTTGCAATGCGCTAAGTTGGTTGCTCACCCGGATGCCCCGTGGCTGCCCCGTTTTGCTTATAGGGACCTGGACTTGAGGGTGGGGGTCACTTCGACCCTTGTTCAGTCCGCAGCTCCTGGTCCTTCCCCTCCTGTTGTTCGTTCTGATTCCCCTCCCCTGCTTCCGGCCCCGAAACGTCTGAGGGTTTCGGAGTCAGGGCAGGGGTTAGTTGGTCTAGAGACTCGGGCAGCCTTGGGGAATGCCCCTTCCGGTGTGGCGATGGAAGCACTCGAGTCTCTTCCCCCAGCCAAAGCCTCTGGGTCTGACCAGTGGGCCTCATTCTATCAAGCTTCTATGGCTGCGCCGGCCTTATCTAGTGGGGTCTGTGCTTGGGGGGAGGACTCGGCCCTGGGTCCTGTGGAGGAGGGGCTGACTGTGGGCCTTGGGCCCCACTGGACCCCGCCTGGGTTTTTCTACCCTCTGAGCGGGGCTTACTGTTGCAAGGAGTGGGATTTTCTTTTCACCCTCTGCGTAAGATAGGGATTTGGTGTCGGCCCTTCCCCAGGTTCAATTGCATGTTCCCCAGGGTGCCTCGGTTCCATCTTTCCGGAGGTTTTCGGCTTATCGCATCCAACCTGCTGCGGTGCGGGCGGCCCTTGCGCCGAACCTCCTGCGTGACCCGGATTATGCCTCGGCAATAGATTCCTCGGCTTTCATGTTTGGGACTTCGATCCCTTTCTGGCTCCGTTACGAGGTTCCGGAGTCATCCTGGCTGGCGGACTGTCCTGTCTTTGCCTTGGAGGCTTGGCACTCCTTCTGCCGTTCCTGCATGCTTGAGTGGCGGGAGGCTTCGACGGTGCTTCAGGTTTTCCTGGGGGGCGACCTTGAATACCTCAATGAGTGCTTGTTTGCTCCTGCCTTCCCCGGAATGTTGGTGCCGTTCAGCTCCATGTGCAGGTTCCCTCCCTTTCGGCGGCACAGGTGGCGGAAGACTTGCACACTCGGGGCCTTTTGGTTGTGGCCTTGCACTTCTTTTCCCTCCTGGAGCTGTCTTCTGACTGGCTCACGGAGGATGTGGGGGCGCTTGGGGCTGTTCCAGGCTCTGGTGCCTTGGCCTCAGCGGCTCGCTCGTTGGCTGCCTTGCTGAAGCTATTCGCGCCTATCTTGCGGGATGTGGTGGCTCTGTTTTATACCTCCCGGCTCGTGTGTTGGCAGATGGTGCTTGCCGCCTCTGTGGAATCCGCTTGGGCTTTGGCTCTTAGGAGGTTTTCCCCTTTTTGCCCTCTCTTGTTTGAGGCTTCAGCTGTTGCGCAGTATATTCAGGCTGCTTGTATATGGTAGGCCACTGGTGTCAGGTTCAGGTTCGGCTCCTCCTTCGAACCCGCCTTCGTCTGGTTGGCGCGGTGTTCGCTCTGTGTGAGGTTCTGGGTCTCGTAAGAGGCGCCGGCCCTTTCGCGGTTCGCCCCATTAACGAGGTGATGGGGGGGAGGCTTGCGCTGTTCGCTCACGCCTGGTCCCACGATTTGTGGGCGTTTCGGGTCATTTTACACAGCCTCCGGTGGCGTTGGGTGGCCCCTCCCCCTGTGGGGAATTCAGGGCTAGTGGGGCAGGCTTCTTCCCCTGCGCTCTGTCAGGTCATCTTGGAGTGGGTTCGCTTGGGGATGGTCAAAACGACGACGTCTCTCAGATGGGTTTCCCGTTAGTTTCCAGTCCCGAAACGGGTCTGTGCGGAACTGCAGTTCATTCTGGACTTGTCCTGTCTGCACCCCTGGGTTCATTGCCCCTCCTTTCGGATGACCACGCTGTCCCAGGTTCAGCTTCTGTTGGAGCCGGGAGCTTGGATGGTGTCCCTTTACCGGGAGTCGGTTGGCCGAGCGGACAGCACGCTGGACTTGTGATCCTGTGGTCCTGGGTTTGATCCCAGACGCCGGCGAGAAACATTGGGCAGAGTTTCTTTCACCCTATGCCCCTGTTATCTAGCAGTAAAATAGGTACCTGGGTGTTAATCAGCTGTCACGGGCTGCTTCCTGGGGGTGGAGGCCTGGTTGAGGACCGGGCCGCGGGGACACTAAAAAGCCCCGAAATCATCTCAAGATATACCTCCAGGACGCTTATTGGCATGTCCCGATTCATCCAGGGTTCAGGGACTGGCTCGGTTTTGTTGTGGGGCTTCGTGCTTACTGCTTTCGTTGTCTTCTGTTCGGGTTGAACCTGGCACCTCACGTTTTCACGCGCCTCACGCGGGTCATGGTGACCCGTCTGCGTCTGTTAGGTGTTTGGGTGTTGGCCTACCTTGACGACTGGCTGGTTTGGGCTCCCAGCTAGTCCGCTTGTCTGCTACCCAGGGATCTGGTTTTTTCTCAGCTCGCCGGGTTCGGGTTCTTGGTGAACTGGAGGAAGTTCCATCTGGTTCTCTCCCAGGTTCTTTCCTGGCTGGGCCTTGTGTGGGACTCTCGGACCGCTTCCTTGTCTCTTCCTCCGGAGTCTCTTCTGCGACTGCGGTCCCGCTTGTGCCTGTTTTTGGGGTCTCCCGGGTCACCCGGCGGTTGCTCGAGGGTCTGTGCAGGAGCCTGAACTTCGCGATGCTGGTCTACCTGCTGGGACAGGTTTGTCTTCATCGGCTGTTCTGGTTCCTTCAGGGATGTCCCTTCTGCCTCTCTCGTGATCGCTGGGTTCGGACCCCGGGGGCCTTGTGTCGGTTGCTGCGTCACCGGCTTCCTCTTCAGGTTTTTCGTGGTTCAGTGCCTTGGCACCTACCCAAGCCCTCGCTCGATGTGTTCATGGACGCGTCGTCTCTCGACTGGGGCTTTGTGACCAGTGCTCGCCAGGCCAGCCAGGGTCGGTGGGGTTCGTCCTTCCGCCAAGTCCACAGCACTGTGCGGGAGTTCGCGGTGGTGTGGTTTGCTCTTCAGAGGATTCGAGTCGCCCGCGGGTCGACGATAAATCGGGCTCCATTCAGACTGCTCCCTGGTGGTTCAATGTCTGAACCAGGGGGGAGCGATGCGGTCCTTGGCTCTTTGGCGCTGATCGCTTCTGGTGACTCGTCTGCTGAGTTCTCGGGGTTTGGCTCTCCTGGCAGTTCACGTGCGGGGAGTGTCCAACATCTTGGCCGACGGCCTGTCTCGTTCCCCTCTCCACGGAATGGACAGTTGACGCCGACTCCTTCCGTTGGCTTTGCCAGACGTTCGGATGCCCTGAGGTGGACTTCTTCGCGTCGGTGTGGTCGCGGCACCTTCCTCTGTATGTGGTGCCCTTTCCCGACTGCAAGGCCGTTGGGGTTGACACCTTTCGACAGGACTGGTCGAGGTGTGGGTTCCTGTACCTCTTTCCCCCAGTTCAGCTGTTGCTCCAGGTCCTAACTAGCTTAGAGACTTACCAGGGAAGAGTTGTCCTCTTGGCCCCTTGGTGGCTGACCCAGCCGTGGTTTCAGGCGCTGCTTGCTCAGTGTCTGAACCCGGAGGTTTTACTGTGGCTCCGCCTCTTCCAGCAGATCAGACCGGTACGTCATGTGGCTGGTTCGATCGCCTCCTCGAGTCTTTGCATATGGTATTTTCTGGGGGGAGCCCCGTCGGCTCCCCGGAGCTATCCAGGCTGAATGGATATGTATAACTTTCTGGCATCAGTCAATGCATGGAGTTCTTGCCTACCGGGGACCACAAGCCAGAACCTGGCCCCCTCTAGAGAGGCACGAGGAGCAATGGCCTATAGAGACCTTCCTTAGTATTGGGAGCATTCTATGTCTGCCATCGACCGGGAAAGGCACCCAGAAAGGTAGGCGCCCCAAAACAAACCCCTATTCTGGTAAACTATTGCGACCGAAGACCGAACAGGCAAACAGAACTCCCCAAACGAAAATTAATCCTCATGACGTCATCATGTCGCCGCGCCTGTGTCTGCGCAACCCCCCCCCCTCCCCGGGAGGGGGAAGGGGGGAGCCCCAGACCCCACCGCCGGCTACCCAACCTTCAGTTCTCAGGCTGATGCGATCTGGTGCGGTCGTGCCTCTGGCCCCAGTTTGCGGTTGCAGTTCTGTTTCTGGTGATGTGAGCTGTCCCTTCTGGTGGTGTGTGGGCCAGGAGTATTATTCTACGGTGCTCGGGCTGCTTGTGCCTAGGGCTATCTTCCCTAGGTGCCCTGTGAGTACTGCCCTTGGGGCTTAGGGCTACCTTCCCTGGGTCTCCTTGGGATCTACCTCCGCTGTGCTGTGTATTGCTTGGTACTTGGCCGGCCTTGGGGTAATGCGCGCTAGTTTTCACCTATTACAGCGGCCGGCTCTGTTCCGCCTGGGTACGTTGTCCTCTTGCGGGGTTTTTTGTTTGTTTTTGTTTTTGCCAGGTGGGGGATCTGCCTTTGGGTCCCCTTCGTTTTTTTTTTTGGGGTAATTCTCCACTTGTCTTTTGGTGGTGCTCCCCGCTTGGCCCCCGTGAGTGTACACGTCCCGGGGTTCAGCTTATAGCAGTTTGTTGGTAGTTTTGGGTGCCGGTTAGCAGTACCCTGCCTGGGCTTCCCTTAGCGTGATTATCAAGGCTAAGGGCCCTGGAAAACCCCACGGGGGCTACGTGGTCCGATGGATGTGATCCCTGAGTCCCCTCTCGCGTCTGCGAGTTTGTCGGTTGCTCTGTCCCCCTGTCTCCGGGGACACTCACCGGTTTTGCCTCCGCCGTGCTGCCTGTTGGGTCGGTTATTGTTTTGACCCTGAGTCGTGCGACGTGTGTTGTCTGTACGTTCTCCAGTTCACCCAGGCTACTGCGCCTGTAATGCGGGTGACGGCAGCAGAGGCGTTGCATGCTCGCTTTAGGTTGCTGCAACGTGCTAGGTTGGTCACTGCCCCGGATGCCCCGAGACTGCCCCGTTGTGGTTATAGGGACCCGGACTTGGGGTGGGTGTCGCTTCGACACTGGTTCCGTCCGCCCCTCCAAGTCCTTCCCCTTCTCCGGCTCACCGGCTCCTAAACGTCTGAGGGTTTCCGAGCCGGGGCTGGGTTTCGTTGGTTGTGAGACTCGGGATCTCGGGGGTTTCCCTTCTGGGGTGGGGGCGGAGGCATTCGAGCCTGGTCCTGCTGCCGAAGCTTCTGGTCTGGCCAGTGGGCCCCCTTTGTTCCTGCTTTCTCGGCTGCCCCCACCTTTTCTTTGGGGGTGGGGGCTCAGGAGGACGGCTCGGCCCCGGACCCTCAGGGTGAGGTTCCTGGGTTGGGGAGGGGTTGGCTTGGGGCCTTGGGGCCCGTTGGACCCCGCCTGGGTTTTTTTTTCGCCCTCTGAGCGGGGCTTAGTGTACGAGGAGAGGGGATCTCTTTCGCTCCCTCCGAGTACGAATTGGATTTAGTGTCCACCCCTCCCCGGGTTCGGTTCCGTGTTCCTTCGGGTTCGTCGGTCCCGTCGTTCCTAGGGGTGTGTTTCACCCCCTTTTCCTTACCATTTTCGCTCTTGTGTCTCGATGCTGTTCACAAAAACGACATCAACTACAACGAACATAATATAAAAAACAATAAAAAGTGTTCAGGTAAGGTACATCCATACATGGCGTAAAACAAACATTGATGGTTTTCTATATTGACCTCGTACGTAGTGCCTAAAACCGCTTCGTATCGTTGTCCCTGCATGTTCCTTGGTCANCTTCTTCCTGGGGCCTTCCTTGTTCGTCTCTGTAATTTTTTACAGTGGGTCATGGCCCTGTTTTTCGTGATCTTATCTGGGTCACTCATTCCTTGCCTGTCTTACAGTGCTGCCTTAGCCCTCCATGTACATTAGATTTCTGGACTCCCTAGTTGTAATTTTACCTAAGTGTAATTACCTAAGTGTAGTTACAGATGAGAGCTATGCTCGTGGTGTCCCGTCTTCCCAGCACTCTTTGTCATATAACGCGTTGAACTAACTGACGTCTTGGCCTCCACCACCTTCTCCCCTAACTTGTTCCAACCGTCTACCACTCTGTTCGCGAAAGTGAATTTTCTTATATTTCTTCGGCATCTTGTTTAGCTAGTTTATATCTATGACCTCTTGTTCTTAAAGTTCCGGTCTCAGGAAATCTTCCCTATTGATTTTATCAATTCCTGTTACTATTTTGTATGTAGTGATCATATCTCCTCTTTTTCTTCTGTCTTCTAGTTTTGGCATATTTAATGCCTCTAACCTCTCCTCGTAGCTCTTGCCCTTCAGTTCTGGGAGCCACTTATAGCATGTCTTTGCACTTTTCCAGTTTGTTGATGTGCTTCTTAAGATATGGGCACCACACAACTGCTGCATATTCTAGCTTTGGCCTAACAAAGTCGTGAACAATTTCTTTAGTATATCGCCATCCCTTACCTAGCTGTGCTTGCAGAAGTTGAGATCTGGTCTTTGGTCCGCCTCTCGTCTGTCAATCGCCTGACATAGACATGGCCTCTGTGTTGTTGGTCCTGTCCCTTTCGTTCCCTTTGCTGCCTGTCTTCCTCGTTCCTCATCTTCCTTCTATGCTCGTGTCCCTCGCTGCTGGTGCTGGGGCTGTTTTTCTAGTCCGTATGGCTTGTTATCCTGTATCCGCTTCAAGTTGCTTGACCTGTGGGGTAATCTGCCCGAAACGCTTTGTGTAATAATGGCTTTAGGAATTGTATGTACTAGCTCTATCTATAAATCCATCAATGTTTTGTATCTCACCTTGTATGTATGTACTTTACCTGAATAAATATTTGATTTGATTTTATTTGATTTGATATATGAGGGGTAGTTGGATTGTTTTGCGTGTCGATTACTCATCAGGGCTTCACGTCTGTGAGAAGCCCTGTACAAGTTGGTTTACACTTGTTTGTGTTGTGCTAACTAAGTGTCAATGGATGTAATAGTTCTGATGTTAGCTCACCCCTCTCGTTACACATTGTTGTGTGGTTTAGTATGTGCTTCTTGACACCTGCTGCTACCTTGCAGTTTTCTTGTAGTGTTTCCGGGGCTTAGCGTCCCCGTAGCCCGGTCATCGACCAGGCCTCCTTGTTGCTGGACTGGTCGCCCAGGCTGTTTGAAGCGGCTGTGTGCAGCCTGAAGTCTTACTTGCAGCCTGGTTGATCAGGTATTCTTTGTAGGTGCTGCTCCAGTTCTCTCTTGGTCACTGAGGGGTCGGCCTGTTTTGCCCCTAATGTGTCGTGGGGGCGTGTTGTACAGTCTCGGGCTTCTGATGTTGCTGGGGTTCTCTCGGAGTAGAGAGGCTGGGTTGGACTTTGTCCGTGTTCAGTTCCCTGCTTATGCACCACCCGTATGTTTGGTTCTTTCTTGGCTTGCCAGGTTTGAGTTCCTGGTTTCTTGGCTTACCCTGCCAGTTGGCATTTTCCGGATCTCACGGTGTCACTTCTCACGAGTGCAGGCGATGAGTCACAATAATGTGGCTAAAATATGCTGACCAGACCACATACTAGAAGGTGAAGGGATGACGACGTTTTGGTTCATCCTGGACCATTCTCAAGTCGATTGTGATGAGGAAGTAGATGCAGGCAATAAATAGGCAAGAGAGATGTGAGGAGCAAGGTAAGGTGTAGTAGAGGGGATAGTAGTAGGAATAAGAACTGCAGAGGGCCTATTGGCCCATACGAGGCAGCTTCTATTGTAACCACCGAATGGGGAGGAGATAGTACAGTAATAGGAATAAGAAGAGGAGAGCAAGGGAATGTAAGAGAAAACAATGAACAGAAAAGAGAGAGAAGAGAGAAAGAAAAGGTAAGAGAAAGAAAGATAAATGAAAGGGTAAGCTTATGTTAGGTCACGTTTGTTAGAAAGATTAGAGCATTTGAGTATGTACTGTGAAAGGGAAGAGTCCACAGCAACAAAGCCAGGACTCAAGTTCATGTTGGGTACATTGTGTATTAGAACCAATTCAACAAGATGCCGTCTGTGTAGAGTAGAGGCAGGAAAGATTATTTTGGAGGAAGACCAATCAATAGGATGATTAGAATCCCTCTAATTGACTTGAGAATGGTCCAGGATGGACCGAAACGTTGTCGTCCCTTTAACTTCTAGTGTGTGGTCTGGTCAACACTTCTCATGAGTCTTGCATCGAAACCACGGTGTCTCTGATCTCCTAGCGAGCTCGTTGGCATTGGGAAGTTTTCTGTACGGCAGATGTTCCTTCTCATTCCTTGCTGGCTTGAGTTTCGGCTCTGCTTGCTTGGTGGTCGTACCTGAGGTTTTCCAGTGGCTTCGCCTCTTCCTATACTTGATCGGTCCGTGGCGGGGCTGGTTCGGTTCTGTCTCGAGTATCTCACCATCTGTTAGTTGTCAGGTGGCTTCGTTGATGGTGTCCCACCTGCGTGCTTTGTCTTGGCTGCGGTGTGGGGTTTTCTTTGGTGGTCCTTCCTTTTTCTTCCGGTCCCTTCATTGGTTTGCTATGTTTTCTTGGCGTGGTCTGGTCGTTCTCTTGTGGAGGTTTAGGGTCATCATCTTGCCACATACAGTCATCTTATTTCGTGTGGCACTGGCGGAGCTGCTCCAGGTTGCTTCGGTTTTGGGAGTTGCCTCGGCATCGCTTCGCGAGCCATCTCTGACGTAGTTCATCTCCGGCCTGCTCTTGCGCCGCTTGAGCCGTCCTGGTTCTTGACTTATGTGCTCTTTTCCCTTATCCTCCTTATCCTCGGTTTGTGGTGGGCCCCTTCGGTTCCGAGTTGTTTTCCGAGGCTCTTTATTTGTTCGCGATGGCCTCTGGGGGTCGGGTTGGGGTTATCTTGAGGTTATCTTGAGATGATTTCGGGGCTTTTTTTTAGTGTCCCCGCTGCCCGGTCCTCGACTAGGCCTCCACCCCCCAGGAAGCAGCCCGTGACAGCTGACTAACACCCAGGTACCTATTTTACTGCTAGGTAACAGGGGCATAGGGTGAAAGAAACTCTGCCCATTGTTTCTTTCCGGCGCCTGGGATCGAACCCAGGACCACAGGATCACAAGTCCAGCGTGCTGTTCGCTCGACCGACCGGCTCCCTGAGGTGCTTCCTGCCCTCCCTGGGGTGCTTCCTGCCCTCCTCTGACTCCTGGGTTTTGGCTCTTTTGGTTCTCCTGATAGGTTTGTTCACTTGCAGCCATCTCTTTCTTTTCTGGTGAAGACTGGCACGGCTGCTTTCCAGAGGGATCCTTGGGTTGTTGATGCTTGGTTGGTCTGGCCGGGGGTGCATCATGTGTTGTGTTCAGTTGTGGCACTTTGCCGTGCTTGGCGTGCCACAGCTGCCGTGTCCGGGGTCACGTTTTCGGTTGGTCTGGGTTCCCTTCTTCCCTGTTCCAGGGTGCGGTTCTCTCGGGTCGTCCGCGGGGTGGGTCGGTCCTGCCAGCCTGCTGTCTGTCCCCACCCTAGTCATTTGTAGGTTGACTCTGTGTACCTTCGTTGCTCTTCCTGTGCCTTGTCGGGCCTTTGTGGCCTTGAGTTCGCAGTTGCAATTTTGTCACCTCTTCGCGTTTGAGAGTGTGCGACTTCCGCCTCCGGGGTTAAGTCCCTCTTGTTTTCGTCTTTGGGTAGGTAGCTCCGGGAAGCCGACTGGGCTCCCCCCAGAAAACCGGCGTTGAATGTAATGAAATGCCATTTTCTAGGTGAGTCCTGGAGGCTCCCCGGCAACCCTCCCTCCCTCCCTCTGGTCGGCGGTTTTTGCACGTTTTTGATATCACCTCAGAACTGGGGTGTGGATGGCCAGCGCGGGGGGTCTGGGGCTTCCCCTTCCACTTCCCTGGGTGGGAAGAGCTGCACAGACGGCGGCGCGGTAACATGTAACATCATACTCACTTACTCATTTTTGTTTGGGAAATTCTATTCACTTGTTCGGCTTTTTGTAGCAATTTTCATTAGAATAGGGGTTTGTTTTGGGATGCCTACCTTTCTGGGTGCCTAACCCGGTTGATGGCAGACACAGAATACTTCCACCCACATGGGGGTTTCTATAGGCCATTGCTCCTCGTGCCTCTGCGAGGGGGGCCAGGTTCTGGCTCGTGGTCCCCGGTAGGCCCACAGAACTCCATACACATGACTGATGCCAAAGTTTGACATTAGCATATGAGCCTGGATAGCTCCAGGGAGCCTCTGGGACTCACCCAGAAAATGGCGTTTTATTACTTTGAACGCTGGTTTTCTATGGGGAGCCCCTAAGGCTCCCTGGAGCTTATCGGGCTAATGTATGTTATATTAGACCGGGACATTAGTTATGGAGTTCAGACCTACCAGGGACCAGCGCCAGAACCTGGCCCCTTCAGAGAGGTTGCAGGAAGCAATGGCTCTGGAAAGCCCCCCTGTAGTTGGGGTTTTTCCTTATCTGCCATCGACCGGGGTTAGGCACCCAGAAAGGTAGGCGTAACAAAACAAACCCCACATGGTAAGAAACTAACAACAAAAACCGAACAGAGAGGTAGAACTCCCTATCCAAAGAGGATACTATGGATTACGAGAACCTTCAAGTTCAGAGATCCCATCACAATGGTTGTACTCTTCAAATCACTTGTGTTGTCCCATCTTGAGTACTGCTCGGTACTCACTTCCCCCTTCAGAGCAGGAGAGATTGCTGCAATTGAAGGAATACAGAGAACATATACAGCACCCATAGACGAGATAAAGCACCTAAATTATTGGGATCGTCTCAATGCTCTCCAAATGTACTCACTAGAAAGGAGACGAGAGAGATACCAAATAATATACACATGGAAAATACTGGAGGGACAGGTCCCAAATTTGCACAGTAAAATAACAACGTACTGGAGTGAACGACATGGAAGAAAATGCAGAATAGAACCAGTGAAGAGTAGAGGTGCCATGGGCACAATCAGAGAACACTGTATGAACATCAGAGGTCCACGGTTGTTCAACGTCCTACCAGCGAGCATCAGAAATATTACAGGGACAACCGTGGACATCTTCAAGAAGAAACTAGATTGTTTCCTTCAAGGAGTGCCGGACCAACCGGGCTGTGGTGGGTATGTGGGCCTGCGGGCCGCTCCAAGCAACAGCCTGGTGGACCAAACTCTCACAAGTCAAGTCTGGCCTTGGGCCGGGCTTGGGGAGTAGAAGAACTCCCAGAACCCCATCAATCCGGTATCCCTACAATCCCTAGGAAACAAGCAAACAAGCAAACGTAACACTACTGCCGCGCAACTCGTCCGCGCAGCCCTCCCCGCCCGGAGTGGGAGGGGGGACTCCGGACCTCACTGAACCGGCTGCATAGCACTCCAGTTTGCAAGCTAATGTCAACCGGGACAGACGCTTCTCTGGCCTCAGTTTCCTAGGAGGTGTTTGCCTTCGTGGCGTTCACTGCCTTGTGTTGTGTTGTGCGGTGGCCAGGTGTTCCTCATCAGTACCGGGGCTGCATGCGCTTAGGGGCTTCCTTCCCTAAACGCCCTGTGAGTACTGCCCCTGCGTGACAGGGTTATCTTCCCTGGGGCGTTCGGGAACCATTCCCGTAGAGGTTCTTGCTGCTCAGCATTTGCCTCGCCCTTGGGGCCAGCTGGGGCTTCGGGCCTTTGTTTGGCCCTGGGTAGGGACTGATATTGTGCTGGTTAGGGCATCAAGGTGTTGCGCGACCTGCCACCTAAGCGGCGACCGGTTCCTGTTGCCTCTGGTGATGGTGTACTTTTGCGGGGGTTTTCTTTTCTTTTATTTTCATTGCCTGGTGGAGGTCTGCCCAGTGTGGCTATAGTTGACCTGCTAGGCCCTTGTGCTTGTACACACCGCAGGGGTTTTCAGTGTTGTCATCTACCCATTGTTAGTTTTGGGTGTTAACCGGTTAGCAACACCTTGCCCAGGCTTCCCGTAGCCGTCAGCCTACGGGCCCTGAAAAACCCTGTCGGGGCTCGGTGGACCATTGGATGTGTCTTCCGGGTTCCACCCCGTCTTATGCCGGTTGGTTGGTTGCTGTGCCCTTGTCTCAGGGTGACTCTCGCCACTTTTACCTCCGTCGTGCTGCCTGTTGGGTCAGTGAAACCTTGACCCAGAGTCTTGCGAGTTGTGTTCTGTGTTTGTTCTTCAGTACTCTCCTGAATGTCCTTACTGTTCAGATTACAGGCGGCATCTGTGTTGCAAGCTCGGATTAGGTTGCTGCAACACGCTAGGTTAGTTTCCCACCTGGATGCCCCGGGGCTGCCCCATTTTGGTTAGGTGCTGTTCGCCCCTTTCCCTCCCCTGTTCCCGGCTCTTGACCGTCTGCGGGTTTCGGGGTCGGGGCGGGGTTTAGTTGGGGCCAAGACTCGGGCAGTTTCGAGGGCTGCCCCGTTCGGGTTAGGGACAGAGATTTTTGAGCCTGTTCCTCCTGCCAAGGCTTCAGGGTCTTACCAGCAGCCTTTTATTTGCTGCCTTTCCTCTGGACTCCTCCTTTTCTTTAGAGTCAGAGGGTGTGGAGGACGGCTCCGCCCCGGGGCCTCCGTTGCGGGTTCCCGGGGCTGTGGGGGATGCCCGCTAGCAGTTCTGGGGCTGCTTGCCCCTGCCCGGGTTTTTCTGCTTCTGGGCTGGATTTTTTGTCCCTCTCGTCTGCTTCCTTCCCACATTTGCTGGAGTGTTTTGGATCTATTGCGTTGGTCACGGCTCCTTGTTCTGGTGGCCATTTTCTTTCTGTGGTTTACTTCTCTTTGTTGGACTAAAGTGCAACAAAGGGTGAGACAGTTTGCAAAATGGCACCAAGGTAGTATCGACACTAAATGCAAGCTGTAGCGGCTCTACCAGCGCTGTATGATATGAAGTGACAAAATTCAACATGAGATGCTGAGCACGAAAAAGCCTAGAAAGAAGGGAGAGCACCACATTCCCAGAAACTAAAGAACAATAACGAAGGGAAAGGCAGTGGCAAAAGAATAGCAACAAAACCTCATATTGCTGCCGAGAAGAAAAACATAGGTGGGACACCATCAAAGAAGCCACCTGCTTGCTGTAAAGATAGCAATAAAGATGCATAAAAAAATCCAGATGCATAGAATAGAAAAGGTTGAAAAAGTGAACTAAGTCACTGAGTTCAAGTTTGGTAATTTCTACCTTACCAAACTTCTATTTAATGTAACTTCTAAGCAATGTAAGATATTTAGGAGTACAGTAATCATGTTGGAAAGACCTTACTTTTAGAGAACACAACGAAGTTGCTGTCACACCTCCAAGAAATAATTACAGCTTAGATAATAAGAACCTTCCAAACTAGAGATGCCACACCAATGATACTTTTTGAGTCATTAGTGCTCTCTAGAGTGGAATATTGTTGCACACTAGTAACCTCATTCAAAGCTGAAGAGCATGCAAAGATCCTTTACCACTAGAATCCACACAATAAGTCATGTGGGCCTGCAGGCCGCTCCAAGCAACCGTCTGGTGAACACAAGTCAAGTCTGGCCTCAGGCCGGGCTTGGGGAGTAGAAGAACTCCCAGAACCCCATCAAGCAGGTATCTAAATCATCTAAATTTAAAATCTGTATTCCCTGGAGCACTTGTGGGAGAGATACATAATGCTCTACACTTGAAAAATATTAGGAGGACAGGTTCCAAATCTGCACACAGAAATAAGGTCACATGAGACCAGAAGGCATGGCAGGATGTGCAAATTAGCCCCACTGAAGAGCAGAGGTCCAATAGTTATGCTAAGAGAGAAAGTAATCATCATCAAAGGCCCAAGACTTTTCAACACTTTCCCCACACATATGGGACATAACTGACCCGACCTTTCACAGTGTTCAAAAGAGAGCGCGACAAGCACATTCAAACGATACCTGATCAACCAGGCTGACTCATACCTCAGGCTGCGAGAAGCCACATCAAACCAGTATCAAATCGGCATAGTGGATCAGACCAGCAACCAGAAGGCCTGGTCAGAGACTGGGCCATGGGGGCATTAATCCCCAGAATCTTCAACAGGTAAACAACAACTATACTATACCTTAGTCCAACTGCACCTCCTCTTCCCTCTGCTACAGGCATGGTTCATCCATCTTCTGATCCTCAATGTTTCCAGTGTGGCATTGGGGATGGAAAATTTTTCATACATTTATGCAATAATAAAAATCAAACGGAACCTCCTCACTTGCTTAATTATAGTACGGTATATGTACAGTACGTTATTTTAAATTAAACATTTATTTTGTATTCCTATTATAAAGACACATCTCAAACATGAGAGGGAACACGCGCTGACCAGCACAAACCCAAAACCGTCAGTAATTTCAATGCGTTATATGACAATGGGTGCCTGGCAGAGAGAACACCATGAGTGTATCTCTCATCTTGTAACTACACTTAGGTAATTACACTTAGGCGATTACAAATATTTTGAATTGGCAAGATTTAAACAAACCAACAGTGTACATGTATTACATTTATTAAAAGACAGTGGAATGCGGCATAATATAGCACGAAATAATTTTCACTTACCAAATCGACGATCTGGTTAGTGAGAGAATTTCTCGCCAATTTCTGGGTGAGCCCCAGAAGCTCCCAGATATGCCCCTTGCCCCAGGACATCGCTTCATAGAATTGAGGGTGGAGTGGGCCAACTGATCTGGTCTGTCTCCTTCCTACCCCCAAACGAAGGGGGAAGTGGGGCAGTCTAACTGTACTAGTTTCATGAAATTTTTGTGGTTTTTGTTTTCATTGTTGGGGGAATTCTTTTGTCAATCTTCTGAGGCTGTGGTCTCATCCTAACCATGCAGCAGTCTGTTGGGTTTCATTGACTTTCTGGGCACTTCCCTGGTGGTTCCAGTTATAATTAACTTTAAATGTAAAGTGTTTGTAGGCCACCACTCCCTGTGCTACTATGAGGGAGCAAGGTTCTGGCTTGTGATCCCCGGTAGGCCAATAGAACTCCGCGACTGATGCCACTTGGGAGTTTGACACTAATTCTGTTTGATAGCTCCAAGAGCCTCTGGGGCTCACTGATAAATTGGTGTTCTGGGTGGGAACAGAAGTAAGAAAGGAAGATATTGTACTTTCCAAGTAAACACAGTACTCATCAAGTATGATATTGGCACGGTGAGTGTCCAGCCGTGCGTCTACAAAAAATGGTCTTCATGTTCTCCATTTTCAAAGCAAGATTATTTTATATATGTTTGTCCTCATATAATGTAGCAAGCAAAAATTAATGTACTTTTATTTATAGGTATTGCTGAGTTGACCCGGCTCATGGCAAATCTTGGAGTCTCCATCAAGGACATGGTCCATGAACGAGCCTGGATTAGGAGCGACATCTTCAGTGTTGAGGTACGGCTCACAAAATGTGCAATGGAGCTGACAGGTGTGGGGGCAGGCATCTTATTCACTATGCCCAGGGTAGGCATGCCCAGGTTAGGCAAGTCAGAAAGCACAGGGTAGGCATACAAGTCAACATGCCCAGGGTATAGGGCGACCATGAGCCAGAACCCGGCTCTGCTCAGAGAGGCATAGGAAGCAATGCCACTATGAAATTTTTTTATGTACATTTATTCATGTTTGCCACCACTAAGGGAAGGCTCCCAGAAAGTTAGCAAAAAAAGCAAACCACTGCTTGGTTAGAAACCAGACTACAGCCTCAAAACACCCAAAAGAACTCTTCTCATCAATGTAAACAAACAATAGAAAATTCCCGAAACTGGCTCAAGCAAGTTTGCCCCATCTCTCCCCTCATTTGGGGAGAGGAGGGAGGCAGACTGGTCAACTGGCTGCTCCTCCACCAACTCTTATATTGATGTATTTGTGCCTAGTCACCCACTGAGTTCGCTCTGGCTCTGGTCTCCTGTTGTCAGTTAAGTGGTGTTTTGCCTTCTTAGGCCTTTCCTGTGCACGTTTGTGCAGCACAAGCCGGGAGTTTAGTGTGTTTGGAATGGCATGTGCTCAGGGTTTACTTCCCTATGTGATCCTTGGGTACTGCCCTTGCACTATCAGGGTTTTCTTTCCTGAAGTATTCGAGGTTCACTCCCTTGGGGGCAGCGGTTGCCAACCTTTCGGATCTCACGGCCCACTAAATTCATAATTTTAAACGCTGTGGATTAGTGATCCTGCAGACCACTAATTTAAATCCTGAGGATCACTAATAAGGACTTATCGCCAACAATCACTTTTGTTAAAGCAATTACTTGCTTTTGCATATTTTCACGCATTCTTTGAAAATATTCAAGTGGTTTCCTAACTAAATTCCTAACAAACTAAAGTTTGGAAGGTTTCATGGCATTATTGGATAAACTCTCAGACACACAACACAAAGCAACTGTGGATGATGCATCTCACTACCAGGTTCTTAAATGAATTCTAATTTCAAGTAGTTCGAATCATATTTTCTTTATATTTTGAGTTTTGTTTTCTCTCTGCCTCCAGTTCGAATGTTCTTGCTAATGGTGCCTGACAAGGACTGTGGAGGCTCTGAATCATTGACCCAGTTTCTCATGGTGAAGGGACAAACAGAGCCCAAGAACTCCCCCCAAGAAAATCAATGCAACAAGCAAAACGCCATTAAACCGCCGCATTGCTCAGTCACCCTCCACTTCATCAATTGAAGTCGTCTGGGACTGATGTCTCCTGGCATCAGTTTCCTGTCAGGATTTTGCCTTGGCGGTTCTACCTGCTGTGTATTGGGCGGTGGCCAAGAGTAAGCGGTACTTCGGGCTGCATGCGCTTAGGGTTATCTTCCCTAGGCGCCCTGTAAGCACTTCCCTAGGGTCTCAGGGTTATCTTCCCTGTGGCTTTCAGGTTCTCACTCCTATAGGGATTGCTGTCGCTTGGCGTTGACCTTGCCTTTGAGGTCTGCGGTGTTCTTGGTGCTTTCATTTGGCCCTGGGTAGGGAGTGCTTGTTATTGCAACACACTAGGTTGGTTGCCCACTCGAATGCCCCGGGGCTGCCCCGTTTTGGTTTTAGGGATCTGCACTTGGGGGCATTGGTCGATTCGATTTTGGTTCAGTCTGCGTCCTCAAGTCCTTCACTGGTGGGCGTGGTTCACCTTGCTCCTTCTCCTCTCCTGCTGCTGACTCCTGAACATCTGAGAGTTTCAGAGTCGGGGTGTGGTTTAGTTGGGGATGAGACTCGGGTGGCTCTGGGGCTGTGCCATTCATTGTGAGGACAGAGGCCTTTGAGCCTGATCCTCCCGCTGAGGTTTCTGGCTCTTACCAGCAGCCCCCCCCCCCTTCTTTGTTGTCTTTCCCTTGGACTCTGCTTTTTCTTCAAGGGTGGAGGGTGTTGGGGATGGCTCTGCCCCGGAGCCTGGATTAGAGGTTTTCGGGGCTGGGAGGGGGGAATCGGCTTTGGGCTCTTGGACCCCGTTCAATCCTGCCTGGGCCTTGGTCCCGTCAGGGGTTGGGTTTGCTGTTGCAGGATTCGGGGTGTACGCATGTCCTCGCTCTCTCTCCTATATCTGTCCTTGGTCTCTCTTTTGACTTGGCTTGGGCAATGGCTCTTAAGTTTTCGTCTCCTTTCTGTCCGTTGTTGTTTTCAGATGCAATTGTTTCTCAGTTTTTCAGGCAGCTTCTACCAGTTGCCATCCTCTTTCTGATTTGTTAGTGATCCGAGGTGGGCGTTCTCATGCTTCTTAGAAGGGTCGTACCATGGCTAGGATCATCCTCGTGCCTTCCCCGTGCCATCTGGTCGAGGTGGGCCCTTAGTGCCAACTTTTATGCTGGTGCCTCCTCCGGAGCCGTCTTCGGCTGGTTGGCGCGGTGATCGCTCTGCACGTAAGTAGGCTTCTCGGAAGGGGCGGCATCCCTTTTGCATATCCCCCCATTGACAGAGCACTGGGAGGTTTGGGGAGTCAGGCGTGTGTCCATGCTTGGTCCCATGATTCGTGGGCATTTCAGGTCGTGTCTTTCGGCCTGTGATGGCAGTGGGCGGCTCCTTCTCTCGGAGATTCGGGGCGTAGTAATGCAGGCTTCCTCCCCTTTGCTCCATCGCGTCATCTTGGAGTGGGTGTGCTTGAGCATGAGCAAACCGACTTCGTCCCTCAAGTGGGTTTCTCGCTTATTTCCAGTTCTGAAATAGGACTATGCGGATCTTCGGTTGTGGACTTATCCCATCTGAACCGTTGGATTCCTTGCCCCTCTTTTTGCATGACCACCCTGTCCCAGGTCTGGTTTCTGATGGAGCCAGGTTCTTGGATGGTGTCTCTGGACCTCCAGGATGCATATTGGCATGTCCCTATTCACCTGGGGTTCAGGAACTGGTTAGGTTTTGTGGTGGGGTGACAAGCTTATTGCTTATGTTGCCTTTCCTTCGGACTGAATTTGGCACCTCATGTTTTCATGCGTCTTACCTGGGTTGTGGTGGCCTGTCTGCATTTGCTAGGTGTTTGGGTTTTGGTCTACCTCAACAACTGGTTGGTGTGCTCCCAGCCAGTCTGCTTGTCTGCTCACTAGGGGTTTGGTTCTTTCCCAGCTTGCTGGGTTTGGGTTCCTGATGAACTGGAGGAAGTCCCATTTAGTTCTGTCCATGGTTCGGACTTGGCTGAGCCTTGTGTGAGAGACTCGGACGTGGTCCGTATCTCTCCCTCCTGCAGCATTGCTCCAGCTGCCGTCCTGCCTTCGGGAGTTCTTGGGGGGGGGGGGTCCCAGGGGGCCATTCAGCAGTAGTTCGAGCAGCTATGCGGGAGTTTAGACTTCACTGTGCTGGTTTACTCGCTGGGTTGGGTTTGGCTTCGGTGTCTGTTCTGGTTCCTTTGGGGCCGTTCCTTCCGCTGCTCTCGCAACCGCTGGGTTCGTCCCCCGGGGGCCTTGCATCGGTTGCTGCATCTCCGGCTTCCTCTTTGTTTTTTTGGGGGTTCAGTGCCTTGGTGCTTTCCGGAACCCTCGCTCAATGTGTTCACAGATGCCTCGTCTCTCAGCTGGTTGCTCACCAGTGCTCACCAAGCCAGCCAGGGGCGCTGGGCTCTGTCCTTCTGTGGGCTCACAGCACAGTGCGGGAATTTGTGGTGGTGTAACTTATGCTGCGGCGAATTCAGCTAGCTCGAGGTTCTATGATCCAGCTTCATTTTTTTGCACTGTGCCCCGGTGTGCTTCATTGCCTGAACTGCGGGGGGGGGGTCTCTTCAGTCCATGTCTCTTTGGGGATGGTCGCTTCGAGTGACCCTTCTGCTGAGTTCTCAGGGTTTAGCTCATTGTGCGGTTCACATCAGGGGTCTTTGCAATGTCCTGGCAGATGGCCTGTCTCAGTTCATTCCTCTGTTCACGGACTGGACGGTTAACGTCAAGTCCTTCAGTTGACTTTACCAACTGAAGGTGGATCACCTTCTGGTCCCAGGAGATGGACCTCTTCAAGTCGGAATTATCGCAGTGTCTCCCAATGTATGTGGCGCCCTTCTCCAACTGCGAGGCTGTCACAGTCGACGCTTTTCGGCAGGATTAGTTGAGGTGGGGGGTTCCTGTACCTCTTTCCCCCAGTCCAGCTGTTGCTTCAGGTTCTGACTCGAGTGGAGTCCTATCAGGGAAGGGTTCTATTTCTGGCCCCATGGTGCTTGCTCAGTGTCCAAACCCAGGACATTTCCGTGGCTCTTCCTCTTTCAGCAGATCGGGTCAGTGCGGTACTTTGCTGGTTCGATCTACTCTTCCGCTCTCCACGTTTGGTATTGTTGACGTCTGTGTATCACCACTTGTATAATGATCAGGTGGCTTCGCTCATGGTGTCCCACCTGCGGACTTCTTCTCGGTGACAGTATGAAGTCTTGGCGTTCTTTTCAACACTTCCTTTCTCTTCGTAGGCTGTCTTCTGTTTCTGTTTGTGTTGTTTTGTCTTTATTCTCTTGGCTATTTCAGGACCGACATCTTATGCCAAATACTGTTGCCTCTTATTGTGCGGCGCTGGTGGAGCCACTTCAGCTTGTGTTCGTGGTGGATGTCACTTCGGCCCCGTTCCGCAAGCTTTCTTGTGCGTTTTCCATCTACGGCCTGCTCATGCCTCGACTGAGCCGTCCTTGGCTTTGGATAGGTGCTCTTTCTGGGGGGACCCCCCTACGGCTCCCCGGAGCTATCCATGGCTGATTTGGATACCCTAACTTTTTTGCATCAGTCGATTTGGGTGGAGTTCTAGGCCTACCGGGGACCACGAGCCACAACCTGGCCCTCCTCACAGAGGCAAGAGGAGCAATGGCCCATAGAAATGCACATGTGATTTGGAGCATTCTATATCTGCCATCGACCGGACAAGCACCCAGAAAGGAAGCGCCACAAAACAAACCCCTATCTGGTTAACAACGAAAATCATCAAATGAGTGGACAGAACTCCCCCAGAGAAAAATGAGCAAACAAGCATGGCGTCACACAAGCTGTGCCGCATGTCTGCGCAGCTCCCCCCTTCCCCGGAGGGGGAAGGGGGCAAACCCTTGTTTGCCTTGGGGTAAGTGGTAGTTGTTGCGCTGGTGGGGCATGGGGTACTACATAGCTAGTTTTCACCTTAACAGCAGCCGGCTCTGTTCTCTTCGGGTACATTGTCCTCTTGCGAGGTTTTTCTTTTGTTTTTGTTTTTGCCTGGTGGGGGGTCATCCTTGTGTTCCACTCCCCCCCATTATGTTAGAGTCGTTGTGTGGTGGCACCCAATACTTTGCCCTTGTGAGTGGACACGTCCCGTGAGTTAAGCTATTAGCAGTACCCTGCCTGGGATAACCCTTAGCAGACCCAGTCTAAGGGCCCTGGAAAACCCGGGGGGCATTCGGGTCCAATGGAGGAAACCCCCTGCATCCCCTCTTGCTTTGTGCGAGTTTAAGGGTTGCTCTGTTCCCTTGTCTCAGGGTGACTCTCATTGTTTTTTGCCTCCGTCATGCTGCCTGTTGGGTCGGTGACACATTCGATCCTGAGTCCTGCAAGCTTTGTTGCTTGTTTGTGACTCCAATCACCCTCTCTGTTGGCGTTGCCGGGAGGTTGCTGCAACGCGCTAGTTTGATTGCTTCCCCGATGCCCCGAGGCTGCCCTGTTTTGCTTCTCAGGACCCGGACATGGGGGTGCTGGTCGCGTCGGCCTTGGTTCCGTCCGCGTCCCTCGTTCTTCCCTGCTGTGGTTCATTTGGTCCTGCTCCCCTGCTTCCGCTCCTAGGCATATGAGGCTTCGGGGTCAGGGCAGGGTTTCGAGGTTTGAGACTCGGGCAGTTTCGGGGATTGCCCCTTCCGGGGATGCGTCAGAGGCGTTCAAGTCTGTTCCTCCAGCTGTAGCTCCGGGGTCTGACCAGTGGGCCCGCTCTCTTCCTGCTATTTTGGCCGCCCGGCTTTTTTCTTGTGAGACCGGGTCTTTGGAGGACGACTCGTCCCCGGGGCCTGACGTGGTGGTTCCCGGGTTGGGGAGGTGCTGACTTGGGGGCTTTGAGCCCCATTGGACCCTGCCTTTGGTTTTTCAACCTTCCGAGCGGGGCTTACTGTTACAAGGAGTGGGATTTTCATTCCCCCCTCTGCATACGAGTTGCCATTGGGCGTCAGCCTCTCCCCGAGTTCTGATCTGTCAACTCTGTCCTTCTGTAAGGCGTTTTCTCTTCACTTTCCCTTTTTTCTCTGGGACCTGTATCTGCATCATGCCGCAATCATTTTCTGTTTTCTCGGGTCCTGAATGTCCATTGGTCACGGATGCTATTGTATGCATCTGTGCCATGATTTTGTGCTTGTTGGACTTGGTTCTCGAAGGTTCGAGTGGGTCTTTGATGCTTCTGCATTATTGGAACGTCTGTCGTTTTCCAGTGGGGCTTACCTCCATTGGCCTTTCTAGGACTAGTTGTACTCTTCTGTCCTTTTTCTCATCTTTTGATGCATTTCCGATTTTTAATCGGCTCTTTTCGTCCTTTGTCTTGACATTACTAATTATGGTTCCATTTTTCTTGTTGGCACCTTCCTCGGGGGTCGAGTAGTGCAGCCCGGACCTCATATGTCCTGCGCATGCGCCGTGGGTGTTTGTTTTGTTTTGGCTGGTGTAGACACGTATTAGTGTTCAGCGCACTTTCTCCCGGGTTATACACTGCTCTCGCTCATCTTATCTCTTCAGTCTTTGCCCCCTGGTTATTGGGGGTCGTTCTGGGTTGTATGTGGGGGAACACTTCTAGTTATTTCTCTGCTTATGGATGGGGGTGGCTAGGTGTGGCAGCCCTCTCTGCCTCTCCACCTCCCCACTGCACCTGCTGTCCTGTACAAGCATCTGTGGACATGCTCTACTAGCAATACTTCCAGACTATACATGGCTACACTGTGTCGTGACCCGATAGTGCCTCTGCTCTTCAGGTGAGCTTATACGGTCTGGTGACTTTGTCAGCCGAGACACAGGACACTTCTTCATTGCCTCACTGCACCCTTTTATATGTTCAGAACCATAATGTTGTCTGACCCACGTAGCATTTGGGTCGGCCCATGTATTGCGTTTCCGCAGTGGTTCCCGGGTTGACATCGGCGAGCACTGCTTTTCACGTTCAACATTTTCCCATTGAATTGATGTCCCCATGGCACAGTGGTATGACACTGCCCTAGCCTAACCTAACCTGCCTATTCGAAACTTTGGTTTTCTGGGGGGAGCCCCTACGGCTCCCCGGAGCTTACTAGGCTGATATGCTAATGTCAGACTTTGGCATCAGTCATGTGTATGGAGTTCTTATGGGCTTACCGGGGACCACGAGCCAGAACCTGGCCCCCCTCTAGAGAGGCAAGGGGAGCAATGGCCTATAGAAATCCCCGTGTAATTGAAAGTATACTATGTCTGCCATCGACCGGGTTAGGCACCCAGAAAGGTAGGCATCCCTTGCCAAATTGCAACCAAAAACCGAACGGTGAATAGAACACCCCAAACAAAACGAGCAACTAGTATGACATCATCCATCATCACGCCGCTGTCTGCACAGGCCCCCCCCCTCCGTGGGCGGGGGAAGGGGCCCCCAGACCTACCGTGCCGGCGATCCACACCCCAGTTCTCGAGGCTGAATGTTATCAGCTCGGTTGTGTGCTCTGGCTCCAGTCTTTTTTGCGGCGCTGTGCCTTGGTGTGGCTGCTGTACTCCAGGGATGCGAGAGCCAGGAGTTATTCCTCAGTACTCGGGCTGCATGCGCCTAGGGTTCCCTTCCTTAGGTGCCTTGTAAGTACTGCCCTTGGAGCTTGGGGTTACCTTCCGTAAGTTCCTCAGGGGTCGGCCTCTGTGTGTCCATTTTACTGCTCGGTTTCTCGGCCGCTCTTTGGATACTTGGGGGGGTTTTGTCCTCCCTAGTTAACCCTTAGGGTAAGAGGTAGTTTTCGCACTAGTAAGGGGCGCAGGGTGCTGTGCAGCTAGTTGTCACCTATCACAGCGGCCACCTCTGTTCCTTGGGGTTTCGTTGTCCTCTTGCGGGGTTTTGTTGTTTTCTTTACCTTTTTGCCTTGGTGGGGGGTTCTGCAGTATTTCCACTGGTGTTTGGCTTCCCCATGATACTTGGTGGTGCCCCCTGCTTGGTCCCTGTGAGTGTACACGTTCCTGGGGATCAGCTTTAGACAGTTTGTTCGGTAGTTTTGGGCGCCAGTTAGCATACCCCTACCTGGTTTTACCTGCACGAGTCCTCTTCAGTAAACGCTCGGACCCTGAGAATCCCCCTAGGGGATGCATGGGTTCGCGGATGCGACCCTGGTGTCCCCCTCGCTTCGTGCGAGTTTGAGGTTATTTCGGAGCCCCTGCTCTCAGGGCGACCCTCACTTTTTTTTGCCTCCAACACGCAGCCTGTTGCGTCGGTGATGATTTGACCCTGATTCCTGTAATTACCTAAGTGTAATTACCTAAGTGTAGTTACAGGATGAGAGCTACGCTCGTGTGTCCCGTCTTCCCAGCACTCTTTGTCATATAACGCTTTGAAACTACTGACGGTTTTGGCCTCCACCACTTCTCACTTAACTTGTTCCAACCGTCTACCACTCTATTTGCGAAGGTGAATTTTCTTACGTTTCTTCGGCATCTGTGTTTAGCTAGTTTAAATCTATGACCTCTTGTTCTTGAAGTTCCAGGTCTCAGGAATCTTCCCTGTCGATTTTATCAATTCCTGTTACTATTTTGTACGTAGTGATCATATCGCCTCTTTTTCTTCTATCTTCTAGTTTTGCATATTTAATGCCTCTAACCTCTCCTCATAGCTCTTGTCCTTCATTTCTGGGAGCCACTTAGTGGCATGTCGTTGCACCTTTTCCAGTTTGTTGATGTGCTTCTTAAGATAGGGCACCATACAACCGCTGCATATTCCAGCTTTGGTCTAATAAAAGTCGTGAACAATTTCTTTAGTATTTCTCCATCCATGTATTTAAAAGCAATTCTTAGGTTAGAAAGTGTAGCATAGGCTCCTCGCACAATGTTCTTGATGTGGTCCTCAGGTGACAGTTTTCTATCTAAAACCACCCCTAGATCCTTTCTTTATCAGAATTCTTTAAAGATTTCTCACATAATTTATAGGTTGGTGGGGGTCTATGTTCTCCAATTCCACATTCCATAACATGGCATTTATTCACATTAAATTCCATTTGCCAAGTGTTGCTCCAAATACTTATTTTGTCCAGGTCTTCTTGAAGGGCATGACAATCATCTAGGTTTCTTATCTTCCCTATTATCTTAGCATCATCAGCAAACATGTTCATGTAATTCTGTATCCCCTCTGGTAGATCGTTTATGTAGACAATGAACATTACCGGTGCAAGAACTGAACCCTGTGGTACTCCACTCGTGACATTCCTCAATCCGATACCTTGCCTCTGATTACGGCCCTCATTTTTCTGTCAGTTAGGAAATTTTTCATCCATGTTAGTAGCTTACCCGTCACCCCTCCAATATTCCAGTTTCCAGAACAACCTCTTATGGGGAACTCTGTCGAAAGCCTTTTTTAGGTCCAGATAGATGCAGTCAACCCACCATCTCTTTCCTGTAAATCTCTGTTGCTCGATCATAAAAACTGAGTAAGTTCGTTACACAGGATCTTCCAGATCGAAAACCATACTGTCGGTCTGATATTATATCATTTCTCTCCAGGTGTTCTACCCATTTAGTTTTAATTATTTTTTCCAATATTTTGACTATTACACTTGTCAATGATACAGGTCTATAATTAAGGGGTCTTCCCTGCTTCCACTTTTGTAGATTGGAACTATGTTAGCCTTTTTCCACACATCAGCTACAACTCCTGTAAACAGGGATGCCTGAAAAATCAGCTGAAGTGGAATGCTGAGCTCAGGTGCACACTCTCTCAGAACCCATGGTGAAACTCCATCTGGACCAACTGCCTTGTTCTTACTTAGCTCCTTGAGCATTTTTTCCACTTCGTCTCTAGTCACCTCTATGTGCTCTATGTTGTTCTCTGGAATTCTTATTGTGTCTGGTTCCCTAAAGATTTCATTTTGTACAAACACACTTTGGAACTTTTCGTTTAGTGTTTCACACATTTCCTTTTCATTTTCCGTGAATCTATTTCCCATTATCAACCTCTGAATATTATCCTTTACCTGCAATTTGTTGTTTATGAATTTATAGAATAGACCTGGTTCTGTTTTACATTTGTCTGCAATCCCTTTTTCAAAATTTCTTTCTGCCTCTCTCCTCACTGCTGTGTAGTTGTTTCTCGCATCTTTGTATCGTTGGTATGTTTGGGGGTTTGGCCTCTTCCTGTATTGATTCCATTTTTGTGTCTTTTGGTCTCTGGCCCTCTCGCAATTCCTATTGAACCAATCCTGTTTCCTAGTTCTGCATCTCTGTTTTGGTATAAATTTGTTTGTGCCTTTATCATATATTTCACAAAACTTGACATACATCTCATTCACTTCCTTGCCTAGCAACAAGTCTGTCCAATTATACTCACTAAAAAAATTTCTAAGGTTGCCATAATGTCCTCTCTTGAAGTCAGGTTTTTCAACTGCTTCATCCTCCTTATTTTCTTCCAGATTATAACGCATTGCATACTTTATTCCCAAAAAGACATGGTCACTTTTACCCAAGGGAGGAAGGTACTGAATGTCAAATACTTCTTCCTCCTTCCTGGTAAATATCAAATCTAGCATGGAGGGAACGTCCCCTTCCCTCATCCTCGTAGCTTGTTTAACATGTTGATACAAGAATGTTTCCAGGATGAGGTCTACAAATTTACAGGTCCAAAAATCTTCTGTTTTAGCTTCATATGCTTCCCAGTCTATGGATTTCAAGTTGAAGTCACCAACTATCAACAGTCGTGACCTATCGTTATCCGCTCTCGCTATAATCTCTCTCATTATTGTTATAAGACCTTCTCGTTTACTATCTAGCTCCTCCTTTGACCATGTGCTGCTTGGTGGTGGACTATATGCATTTATGACCATTAGTTTATCATCTTCATGGCAGATCTCTAGTGCTATTATGTCAACCTCTTGTGGATTGGCAGTCATTATTTCCTTCACCTTTATGTGTTCTTTCACCAGCACAGCAACGCCACCGCCTTTCCTAATTTTTCTGTCCCTTCTCCAAATTGAGTAGCCCCTTGGGAATATGACCTCATTTAAAATATCATCTTCAAGTTTTGTCTCCGTGAGTGCAACAATGTCTGGTGTCTGCATCTGTATTACATCACTTAACTCCAATATCTTCGATCTTACTCCATCTATGTTGGTGTATGCAATCTTCAGGAACTTGTTCCCCCTCTCCTTATTCTTCACTCCCCCTCTCTCTATTGATTGTGTTGGTTTGCCTTTATGTACCACTTTACTGGTCTGCCTACCCCTAACACTTTGTAGAAAAAAGAATTGATTTCTTCTTCATTCCTGCTCTCATTTAAACGTTTTGCCTCAGCGAGGTTCAGTTTCAGCTTCTCTCTGTCTTCTCTTGAAAGATCTCGTCTTAATGACCACATTTCCCATCCTCATCACTTTGTAACTTTCTAGCATTCCTTAGTACTTCTTCCATCTGCTTGGCACCGTTTAGGGTGATCCTCAAAGGTCGATCTTTCCCTTTTACATATCTGCCTATTCTCCTGTAGTCGCACACATTCTCTATGGTTGTAAGACCTTCCACGAGGCCAACAATTTTATCTACTACTTTTGCTTCTTCTACAGCTCTTTCTGACCTAGATGTTATCTCCTTTTCTTTGCAGCAAAAATTATCAGGGACTTACTCCGATCAACTGTGTTTTGCACCAACTCGGGTTAGATGCCAATTCCTTTCTCACTTCCAGCCTAATGTTTGTTTTATCTTGGTTGCTGCATTGTGGGCTTCCTTTACTGCTGCTTCCATTTTTTCCTTCTCCTTGGCCACTTGTGCATAAGTGAGTTGCATATCTTTCTTGCACTGTTCTATTCCCTGTGTAACTTCCTCCATCTGTGCTGACAAAAGCTGTTTCTCCTCTTGAATTTCCTTGCCTAGCCTATTGTAATCATTTATGTTTAAATTTGCTCTAACTTCTTCCAAAGCTATTTTTAAGAGTATATTTTCTTCTTCCATGGCTTTGCAATTTGTTTCCAATTGACTCTTTTCCTTGCGCAAGTCTTTCACTAACCCTCAAGACCTAAAACTTTGCTATTCAAATGATCATTACTTTCTTTCAATTTACTAATTATTTCTACATGAGAGTTCACTATAGTATCTAATTTTACCAACTTGTTGTGTAGACTGCTAATATCAATGCTTTCTTCATTGAATCCCACAAAATCAAGCTCTGTTTTGTATTTCCTCTTGTCAGTGGCCATCTTGAATGTTCTTCTCTCTGCACTGTAAACACTATAGGGGCAACTTTTTTCTCACCCAATTTTTCCCTTCCCTTAGCACATTCCTGTAT
>WNGS01051674.1:0-13095 GCA_020271785.1 Procambarus virginalis
TGGGAGGGGTGGGAGTGGGGATGAGGGAGAAGGTGGGGGGGGGGGTAGTGGTGGGGGGTGGGGACGAGGGAGAAGGGTGGGGCTCCCCTTTTTTCTCTATCTTCATCCCTTTCTCTCCTTTCCTTCTCTCCTCTTCTCTCTCCTCTCTCTTTCATTTGCTCTCATACTCATATTTTTCGTTTTCTCAAATCAAGCCTAGTAGATCTGTCTCTTTACTCTGTACTAATATTACTAAGATAAAGAATGAACTTATATGTGAAAACAAGTAAAGAAGGGAAGGAAGGTTACAGTGGGATGGGGGTTTGGGTAAAAAATAAAAGAAACAAAACTACATCTGAAATGTTAGGAAAGGATAATATATTCAACAAATACGTCAAAACACAAATAAACTATATCTGAAAGGTTACGGTTGGGGAATAAACCAATGATACCAACAGTATGAATAACTAGGAATAAAGAGGTTAGGTTAAGGGGGGGGGGGGAAAGAACAACAATTATAACATAATAAATACAACTTATGAGCAACTTGAAGAACTTGAACAAATAACCCTTGAAGCGAGTAAGTGCCCATATCATAACAAAATCCTTTGAAATACTTAAATATCCAATCTTTAACAAACATCACTTGAAATGCATAAATGACCATTTGAGAAATTAACCCTTGAAACGAGTAAATGAATGAGACACTGATTGACGAAACACAAAAGACAAGCAGGAATATTTATGTAAGTTATGTCATGTCTGGTTGGGTAAGTTGGACTAGGTAAGTAAGGTTACGTCAGTTTGGGTAAGTTAGGTTATGTATGTTAGGTTAGGTTAGTTGTTAGATAGTAAGTTAGGTTTGATTAAGTTAGGATAGGTAAGTAAGGTTAAGTAAGTTACATTAGGTTAAGTTAGGTTAGGTTGGTTAAGCTAGGATAGGTAAGTTAGGTTATGTACGTTAAGTTAGTTAAGTTAGATTAAGTAAGTTACATTAGGTTAGGTTATGCAAGTTAGGTTAGGTAAGTAACATTAGGTGGGAGGATAGGTTAGGTAGGTTTATGCAGTGTTGTTCAGTGAACAGTTTAAAGGTAAAGTAACTAAGAAAATATGTTGACCAGACCACACACTAGAAGTTGAAGGGACGACGACGTTTCGGTCCGTCCTGGACCATTCTCAAGTCGCTTGTGATGAGGAGGTAGAGAACGGGTAATAAATAGGCAAGAGAGAGGTGAGGAGGAAAGTAAGGTGTAGAGAATAGTAGTAATAATGAGAACTGCAGAAGGCCTATTGGCCCATACGAGGCAGCTCCCATTATAACCACCGAAGGAAAAGTAATAGGAATAAGAAAAGGATAGCAAGGGAGCGTAGGAGAAGAGAGAAAGAAAAGGAAAGAGAAAGAAAGATAAATGGAAGGGGTAAGCTTATGTTAAGTCACGTTTGTTAGAAAGATTAGAGCATTTGAGTATGTACTGTGAAAGGGAAGAGTCCACAGCAACAAAGCCAGGACTCAAGTTCATGTTGGGTACATTGTGTATAAGAGCCGATTCTACAAGACGGCGTCTGTGAAGAGTAGAGGCAGGAAAGATTATTTTGGAGGAAGACCAATCAATGGGATGATTAGAATCCCTCACATGGCAGAAGAGAGCATTGTTAGTGTCTGCAGACTTAACACTTCTCTTGTGTTCTTTAAGTCTGTCATTCAGTGTACGGCCAGTTTCGCCAAAGTATTGGAGAGGACAAGATGAACAGGAAATAGAGTAGACACCAGCAGCATTTGAAGCAGGAGGAGCAGTGTGAACTAGATTGCTACGAAGTGTGTTAGTTTGTCGAAAGGCGAGTTTTATGTCAAGAGGACGAAAGGTATTGGTAAAAGTTTTGAGTTCAGATATGAAGGGAAGTAAGAAAAAAAACTAAGTTTTTTTAAGTAACTTTTTTTTTTTTAAGTCAACTAAGAAAATATATTTTAACAGAAATGTAAGTTTGATATGAAACACTGAACAAGTTATATTTTTTGGAGAGAAATTTTATGACTGAAGAGAACAACATTGATGTCTGTGAGAATAACTTAATGGAAGAAGGTGAGTTTCTTTGATGAACGAATGTGTCTTAGAGAACAACATTGATGAACGAAGGTGAGTTAGAGATTACCTTTGATGACACTAAAATAGCTTTGGTGACTCAGAGAACAACTTTGATGATTGAGATTAACTTTTGTTAGCTCTGAGAATAACTTTGATGACTCCGAGATTAACTTAAGATGTCTTGGAAAACTTCTCTGATGAACGAAAGGTTACTTAGAGAATAACATTTGATAACTTAGATTAATTTTTTTGATGACATTAATTTTTAATGTCTCTGGGAATAACTTTTATGACTTAGAGAATGACTTTGATGAATGAAAGTGACTTAGAAACTAGCTTTGATGACTGAGAATGAATTTGATGTCTTAGAAATTTTTTGATGAACGAAGATGTTTTGGAAAGTTTCTCTGATGAACAAAAAGTAACTTTGATTTCTCACTTAGTAGCTTGGGTGTGTCTGAGTGTGTCTTTGATGTCTCTAAGTGTCCTTGACAATTTTTTCTTACTAACGAGGCGAAATTTTAGTTACATTTGATTATTTTGTACTCTACGATGTATACTGTTAGTTACGAAAGTGTGGAACGAAGTTACATTTGACTATTTTTTTTCTTAACAATACGTAATTTTAGTTAGGAACAGTGATGAATGTCACTATTTTTTTTGTTGATAGACGAATAATTTTAGTTAAGAAATGATGACCAAGACTATTTTTCAGTTGATAGACGATGTATAAAGTTAGTTGTGAACAGTATTGTAAATTTTCATTTGACTATTTTTAGCTGGGAGAAAGGTTATTTTAGTTAAGAACAGTGTTAGTAAGAAATATTAAGTTGACTACGAGAATTACTTTGATAAATAGGAGCTGCCTCGTATGGGCCAATAGGCCTTCTGCAGTTACCTTTATTCTTATGTTATGTAGTTTTGCAAATAAAACTGGGTGACTATATTTGTTGGGGGAACTGTATTGCTGTTGATAATATTTGACGAAGAACTAGTTACTGACTGGAAGAAACAATGGAACATTTTATTTTAAAGGAACATGTAAGAGAATGTGTTGAACACTGAGAACGTGACAAAGAACACACAGAACACGTAAGAGAATGTGTTGAACATGCTGAGAACGTGACAAAGAACACATAGAACACGTAAGAGAATGCGAACAACAGTGAACATATGGGGAACACAGAAAACATGCAAGAAAACCTGATGATCACAGTGAACATAAGGGGAATATGGACTTACAGAGAACATGAAGACATAATAACGAACATAGGGATTACAAAGAATGAACACTGAACATGTGAAGAACAAGCTAAGAACACTGAGAACATGAACATTGAGTATAACAGTTGTACAGAGAACATGTGATGTACATGAAAACATGACAAAGAACACAGTGAACATAAGGGGAAAATGGCAGAAAACAAAAAATGGAAAAGAATGCGAAGAACACGGTGAATATAGAGAAAATATATATAAATATAGTAGGATTATTGAAGGTTTGGATAAGTTGGGAAATGGGAGAGATGAAGGGGGAGGTAAGGGATGAGAAGGTAATGGGGGAGTAGGGAGTCAGGGTGAGATGAAGGGTGAAAGGGTGTTGGGGGAGGTAAAGGAAGGGAAGGTAAGGGAGGGAAAGGGTAAGGTGAGATTTTTGACGGTGTGATTATTGCTTACTTGGGTAAACAAAAGGTATTGAAATTGAAATAAGTTTATTGAGGTAAAATACACACAAAGGGATGAGGCAGCTCAAGCTATTCTCACCCCGTTCAGTACATCGTGTTAATACATACATATAAACACATCACAAACAATAAACATATTACCAAACATTCTGAGAGATAAACTTCTACATTTTCTCCTTTACACAAGTAGTATGGTACCAGACGTACACAAATACTTTCATGACCTAGGTGTACTGTATAGACAATTTGCAAGAGACATGCAGATAATTCAACAAAAAATTACAGTCTTGGTGCAAAACCTCTTATATCTCTCAAGAATATCATCAACCATTCCGTTGTGACACATCCAGGCTATTTGTTCAGGAACAGTCCTTATCTCAGTGTTTCTATATACATTAATCAACGGACAATCAAGAACATAATGGGCAAGGGTGTGAGACCTTAACATACCACAGAGTTTACACTTCGTGTCATTATCATGAACACTTATCACATATTCCCAGTAATATTTGTACCCAAGCCTGAGCCGCATGTACACAGAGTCACTCCAAGCATTTCTCCTTTTACCATAAGTGAAATGGGTGTTTTGACTCACGTACATGTAGTGTTGCATGGTTTGACTTCTCTCATACATTATGCTTCTCCTCTCCACTCCTGCCTGTGCCTGAATATTTCTGATTTTACTTCTTATTTGTCTCATTGTGAATTCACATTTAATGTCAACTTGTGGTTTTGATGTGTGGAATCCACATGAATTTCACACTATGACCTTTCAGCTGTATCTCGGTTATCCTTTTCTTACAATCCTCAACAATGGGGATAAAGACTGGGTTTCGACTGTTTAAGGAATAAAGTGCTCCTCAGCTATCGACAAACACAAAAACATCTTTGTCGTCATGCTGTACTTCCTCCAAACACGCCAGAATGGCCTGCAGTTCAGCTTGTGTGGATGATATATAATTACTAAGTCGGAGTTCAATTATCCTGTCCACAGTCCCAAACTCCGTATATTCCCTTATTAGGACACCACACCCTGCCCTGCCATCCTCCGCCACCGACCCGTCACAATATACATGTAAACTGTTGCCTCTTGGTAACCGAGATATCATGCTTCCATACAAACACCGTAATTGTCCCGGTTCATGATGAACCTTTTTCACCTTGAGGGGTACAATTTCGACGTCTATTTTCTGTACTTTCCAGGGAGCAGACCTATTACACTGTCGAGAGGGTTTACAGCAGTCAAGTACATCGTATTCCCTGAGGTCATGAGCTAATCCCCTCGTGTAGCGTGTCTCCCTCAGTTTCCTGGAAGTGTGTACGTCACTCAGGCAGGTCTGAACGCTCTCAAACAGCTTATCCCCTCCTTTTCTCCACATGAAACGAATAGATACTCTAGTGTTAATGTCACGGACTCTATCACACACACTCTGTAAATTTAATTCCATTCTCATTATTTCAATCATTGCATTTCTTTGACATCCAAGAATAATCCTCATAGCCTCGTTCTGTATCAGTTCTATTTTTTGAATTCTGCCTTGGCCTGTGTAAGACAAAACGGTTGCTGCGTAGTCTATCAGGGACCGAACAGTGCTTATGTATAACATCCGCAAGATAGGTACCCCAACACCTTTACCAGAAAAAGCCAGTGCTTTTAGAGGATGCAGACGGGCTTTACATAAGGTGCTGATATGATTTATTTCAGCATTTTTACTCTCACATGTGTATCCAACATACATGCCCAGATACTTGTACTTCTGAACACGGCTCAGTTCCACACCATTTAGAGTGTTATATTTCTTCGTTTCCTATACTCATATTTGGTTTTGTCTGCATTTATAACTAAGCCTAACTTGTGACAGGTTGTACCAAGTATGTTAAGAGCAGTTTGAATTTTGTTCCCAGAAGTGCCTTGTATAAGAATGTCATCAGCATATATGATCGTCGTGACCCCTGGAGGATACATCTCTGATGCTAATCTGTTCATTAATACATTGAATAAGGTGGGACTTAAAACTCCCCCTTGGGGGGTACCTAACTGAAACATCCGTTCCTCAGACATGTATCCCTGGTAATACACCTGACCTTTTCTCCCTTGTAGATAATCTCTTATCCAATGTAGCAATCTCCCTGTTATTCCCAGATTGGCTAATTCGTATAAGATTACTTCCCCATTGGCTTTATCAAATGCTCCTTGCAGATCAACAAAAACTCTACAATTGTCATCCACATTAGACAAACACTGTAAGAGACAATCCGCAGTACTTTTGCCTTTGATAAAACCAAAGAGATTACTGGACATGTTATCACCTACAAGGTAGAGTAGCCTATTTAACAAAATCCTTTCCATCATTTTACAAAAGCAGGATATTAAGGAGACAGGCCTGTAGCCTCCGTTTGACTTAGGGATAGGAATGACTTTTTCCATTTTCTTGGTAACTTTCCCTCTCTATAACTCATATTAAACAAATCAAGTAAGGACTAGGTTTCATACCGGCTAAATAATTAAGAATGTCATACGTTACTCCATCTTTCCCCGGAGCAGTAGAGCTGCCACTTTTTATAGCATCCAGTAGCTCATCGTGAGTTATCTCAGTGCATGCTATAGATCTTGTATTTAAGGCACATAAAGTTACTCCATTTCTAATATTTTCCCATGACTCAATGGTGACTCTCGTGTCTGCAGGTAAGGACTCCATACCAGCAGCACTTGCCCATTTATCTACTAACTCATTAGCAACCTTCCCTGGATCTGAGTGAGCAATGAATTTGGGCTTACAACCCCTGATTTTATTTACTGCTCTCCATATGTCTTTAAGGTTCTTAGTATTACCAATGGACTGCGCAAAGTCTTGCCAGTATCTGTCCCGCGCCTCCTTCCTCACCTGACTGCATTCCCTAGCCACTTCCAACATTGTATTTTTCTCTTCATCCCTCATTCCATTTTTTAACCATTCTTTATGTGCACTCCGTAGCATTCTCTCCCACCCCTTAACTTGCTGATCATTGGAATATTTAAATTTCTTAGGTCCATGCGTCTTGCTTCCCCTGCCCCCGTTATTTTCCCTCTGTACTAATTTCTCTATGTTCTCGACCATGTCCTCGTAAAAACTATCAACGCAGAGCGGCGTGTATTGTTGATACCAATCTCCCATATTTTGAATAAAATAATTTTTCATATCTTTATTAATATTTAGCCTTTTCATTTGAAAGTGGACTTGTTTTTTCCCCAGTGGTAATTCAACGTTCAGTGAATTACAAGTGACCAACAAAGTGGTCACTAAGTAGTTCCCGAACAACCCGAGCCTCCCCCATAATCCCCCGAGAGTTTAAAATGCAGGCATAGTCAAGCCGTCCTCCCCTGATGTGAGTTGGTTCATCGTTTCCCAAGAGACAGGTATCTGGATGATCTTGTAGAAACTGTAACCACTTGACCCCATTAGCATTAATACTACCCACTGTCCCAAGGCTCGTGTGCCGAGCATTAAGGTCCCTAATGACCTTAATGATAATTTAACACAGACACTCTCTGTACCTTGCGTTTTTGATGGCGGTTCTACTAACTCTGCTGGTATGGAGTTCTTAACATAAATCGACGTGCCTCTGATGTTATTTGCGGCGAAGAGGTGAAACCCTTTATAGCCATTTAATTTCAATAAGCCTTCATTCCTATCCCCTGTCTCCTGAAGAGCTACAACATCAATATCATTTCCCATCACATAACAATGAACATCTGTAACCCTGTTTCTTAAACCATTAACATTCCATGACAACACTTTCAGTCTAGGGTGATCCATTATTAAACAATTCACTTTCTAAGTCATCCCCAATAAGTTCACCAAATGATAGCCATACCGTGTATAACATCTCCCACCTCCTCCCAAGTTTACCAGTAAAAGCAACATTGCGTTTCTCAAGAGATTTTTTCAGTCCTGTGACGTCCATTATTGGCCCAAATGATTCCTTCATTTTATGTGTAATTATAGGGTTCTTCCTTTCACTACGACTATCATCATTCACACACACTTCACTTTCCTTCATTTCATCACTCAATATTTCATTATTGTCCTCAACCACTATATCCTGACTTTCCTTCACTGTTTTGTGACTTTCCTTAACCTTCACCTGAACGTTTAATTTCGCCTCGATGGATTCGATTCTCTGCCCAAGATTTCGGAGGAACTCACCAACTTTTCTTAGTTCAGCCCACACCTCCTTGACCATATCATTATGGCCCTCTTTCTGAGCCACAGTAGCCACTTCACTCACGTTACATTGTCACTGCCGGAGTCCTGAGTGTTGGCGTGGCTGCTTGTAGCTTGAGCTGACGAAGTAAAGGCGACTCCTTTACCCACGCATTCGTCCGGTTCACTGGCGCTGTTTGGGGCAGACTGTTTTGCTGTGCTCCCGGTGTCTGGGTAAGAGCTCTTCCCTGCTCTGTAACATTCACCGGCCGGGGAACATCCATACTCGGCCTCTTGCTACACACAGCCGAGCTGGCATTGTGAACACCTCCACAGTTGCAGCATCTGGGAACTATTTTCCACCCAGATTAAGTCTTTCTACACACATTAGAGAGGTGAGACTTTCCGCAGAACCGACATCGTGGATCATGTTGACAGCTCCAGGATTTACGCCCCCATCTGCAGCATTTCAGGCATATTATGGGCTCTTCCACATACTTTGCTACATGCCTGTAGCCAGCCCCGGTGATGAACACTCTCTCGGGAACTTCACCTCTCACTAGAGCCACCACCTGATTCCTAGCTTCACCTTTAATAAGGTGACGCTTGGCCCACACAAATCGTTGGTCGTCGAGGATGAATTCGGGGTCTAGAATCTGAGGGTATTTGAAGATAATTACCTTCGTCAGCTTCTCGTTCTCCTCCGGTATTTCCATAACAATACCATCATATCCTTGCTGGGCAAGAAACACAACTGCCTCCATAGAACCTACCGTTAAGAAAGGTCTGTTTACACCTTCCTTCAGCAGGGGCTCGAACTTGTGGTGCTCTCTTCCAAGTTTGACTGTCCACAGCAGCTTGTACTCACCCACCTAGTTGTACTCACCTAGTTGTGCTTGCGTTGGTTGAGCTCTGGCTCTTTGGTCCCGCCTCTCAACCGTCAATCAACAGGTGTACAGTTTCCTGAGCCTAATGGGCTCTATCATATCTACACTTGAAACTGTGTATGGAGTCAGCCTCCACCACATCGCTTCCTAATGCATTCCATTTGTCAACCACTCTGACACTAAAAAAGTTCTTTCTAATATCTCTGTGGCTCATTTGGGCACTCAGTTTCCACCTGTGTCTTCTAGTGCGTGTGCCCCTTGTGTTAAACAGCCTGTCTCTATCAACCCTGTCGATTCCCCTGAGAATCTTGAATGTGGTGATCATGTCCCCCCTAACTCTTCTGTCTTCCAACGAAGTGAGGTTTAATTCCTGCAGTCGCTCCTCGTAGCTCATACCTCTCAGCTCGGGTACTAGTCTGGTGGCAAACCTTTGAACCTTTTCCAGTTTAGTCTTATGCTTGACTAGATAGGGACTCCATGCTGGAGCCGCATACTCCAGGATTGGTCTGACATATGTGGTATATAATGTTCTGAAAGATTCCTTACACAAGTTTCTAAAGGCCGTTCTTATGTTAGCCAACCTGGCATATGCTGCTGATGTTATCCTCTTGATATGAGCTTCAGGGGACAGGTCTGGCGTGATATCAACCCCCAGGTCTTTCTCTCTCTCTGACTCTTGAAGTATTTCATCTCCCAAATGATACCTTGTATCTGGTCTCCTGCTTCCTACCCCTATCTTCATTACATTACATTTGCTTGGGTTAAACTAACAGCCATTTGTTCGACCATTCCTGCAGCTTGTCCAGGTCTTCTTGAAGTCTCAAGCTGTCCTCCTCTGTCTTAATCCTTCTCATAATTTTGGCGTCGTCAGCAAACATTGAGAGGAATGAGTCTATACCCTCTGGGAGATCATTTACGTATATCAGAAACAGGATAGGTCCAAGTACAGAGCCCTGTGGGACTCCACTGGTGACTTCACGCCAGTCTGAGGTCTCACCCCTCACTGTAACTCTCTGCTTCCTATTGCTTAGGTACTCCCTTATCCACTGGAGCGCCCTACCTGTTACTCCTGCCTGTTTCTCCAGCTTATGCATCAACCTTTTATGGGGTACTGTGTCAAAGGCTTTCCGACAGTCCAAAAAATGCAGTCCGCCCACCCTTCTCTTTCTTGCTTAATTCTTGTCACCTGATCGTAGAATTCTATCAAGCCTGTAAGGCAAGATTTACCCTCCCTGAACCCATGTTGATGGGTTGTCACGAAGTCTCTTCTCTCCAGATGTGTTACTAGGTTTTTTCTCACAATCTTCTCCATCACCTTGCATGGTATACAAGTTAAGGACACTGGCCTGTAGTTCAGTGCCTCTTGTCTGTCACCCTTTTTGTATATTGGTACTACATTAGCAGTCTTCCATATTTCTGGTAGGTCCCCCGTTTCCAGTGACTTACTATACACTATGGAGAGTGGTAAGCAAAGTGCTCCTGCACACTCTTTCAATACCCATGGCGAGATTCCATCCGGCCCAACAGCTTTTCTCACATCCAGCTCCAATAGGTGCTTTTTGACCTCATCTCTTGTAATTTCGAACCTATCCAAGGTCACCTGGTTTGCTGCCACCTCTCCCAGCGCCGTGATATCTCCCTGTTCTATTGTAAAGACCTCCTGGAACCTTTTGTTGAGTTCTTCACACACCTCTTTGTCATTCTCTGTGTACCTGTCCTCGCCCACCCTAAGTTTAATCACCTGTTCCTTCACTGTTGTCTTCCTCCTGATGTGACTGTGTAGTAGCTTTGGTTCAGTCTTGGCTTTATTAGCTATATCATTTTCATACCTTTTCTCAGCTGCTCTTCTCACACTGACATACTCGTTCCTGGTTCTCTGGTATCTCTCTCTACTTTCTGGTGTTCTGTTATTACGGAAGTTCCTCCATGCCCTTTTGTTCAGCTCCTTTGCTTTCATACATTCCCTATTAAACCACGGATTCTTCCTTTGCTTCTCTGTTTTTTTCCTGTTGGGCTGGGACAAACCTGCTTACAGCCTCCTGACATTTTTGGGTGACATAGTCCATCATGTCTTGTACGGACTTGGTTCCGAGTTCTGTGTCCCAATGTATATCCCATAGGAATTTATTCATCTCCTCATAGTTTCCCTTTCTGTACGCCAGCCCTTTGGTTCCCAGTTCTTTTTTGGGGGTGATAATTCCTAGCTCAACCAGGTACTCAAAGCTCAATACACTATGATCACTCATTCCCAAGGGGGCTTCCAACTTAACTTCCCTTATATCCGACTCATTTAGGGTAAATATCAATCAAGCAAGGCTGGTTCATCCCCTCCTCTCATTCTTGTCGGTCCCTTGACGTGTTGACTTAGAAAGTTTCTTGTTGCCACATCCAGCAGCTTAGCTCTCCATGTGTCTGGGCCTCCGTGTGGGTCTCTGTTCCCCCAATCTATCTTCCCATGGTTGAAGTCTCCCATGATTAGAAGTCTGGATCCGTTCCTGCTAGCCACAGAAGCTGCTCTCTCTATTATATTGATGGTGGCCATGTTGTTTCTATCATATTCCTGTCTGGGTCTTCTGTCATTCGGTGGGGGGTTATATATGACTACTATTATAATTTTCTGTCCTCCAGTTGCAATGGTGCCTGATATGTAGTCCCTGAAACCTTCACAGTTCTGAATTACCATCTCTTCGAAACTCCAACCTTCTCTTAGTAGCAAAGCCACACCACCTCCTCCTCTCCCTTCTCTCTCTTTCCTCACTACATAGTAGCCCTGTGGAAACACTGCATTTGTTATGATTTTCGTTAGCTTTGTTTCTGTGAGTGCTATTATGTCTGGGTTTTCTTCTAGTGCCCACTCTCCAAGTTCACTAGTTTTATTTGTAATCCCATCTATGTTAGTGTACATCGCCTTGAAGCTCACTTTCTTCTGTTCATTTACATATCCCTTTCTTGGCGAGTATTCTACTGGTGTGGGAAGCTGTTCCGTGGGTGAGAGGATCTGTGAGGTGGTTTGCAGGGTCGCAGAGGGTTTTGGGGTGGGGGGGTGGGGTTTAAGGGAAGGGGGAACGGGTAGGGTGTGGGTTAAGGAGATAGGGGGGACATGGAGGATACGGGGTGAGGGGGGAGGAGGAATAGGGAGGGTATGGGATGAAGGGGGAAGGGGACTGGGGGGGAAAGGTGGGAGGGGGACATGATGGGAATGGGGATGGGTGTCGGGGTCAGAATGGGGTGGGGGGGAGGGAGGGTTGGGTGGGGGCAGGTAGGGTGAGGGGAAGGGTTTCTATGCAGAGGGGGTTGGTGGTGTTGCCCCCCCCCCCTCTGGTGTTGCTGGGATGCTGGTTTTGGGTTCCCCTCTTGTCTCTGGGACTGCTGTGTTGGGGGCTGTGATTTCCTGGTTTGCTCCTCTCTCCCTGCGCTTCCTCCTTGCCTCTGCTGCCCTGGCTCTCTCCTCCTTCGTCCTGTCCCTCTGCAGGAATACTTGTTTGTATCCCTCCACATGTTGGAGACGACTCTTCCTTTCTAGAATATCCTCCTTCGTGGTTTCGTTTGCAAACACCACCTTTACAAGTCGGTTTCTGTCCCTGTTGTACCAGCCCAACCTGAAAACCTTCTCAATGTTGTGTGCAGCCCCTTCCATCTGTAACCCCTTCAGTAGCCCATGTACTGCCTCTCTATCCTTGCCATTCCATTCTTGCCTGTTGGATCCTTCCTGTTCTTTGATGCCTACAACTACCACTGATCTCTTTCTCTCCAGCAGTTGAGTGGTGCACCTTGCTGCTTCCTGTGAGGTAGCAGCTTGCATGGCTACCTCCCTCACTGTGGCCATTGCTTCTGAGCTCTTTTTCAATATGTCCGCAAATGTTTCAGGTACAGAGGCATTTCCTTCCAATGTAACATTCCCACCTTCCCTTTGGATGATAATCTGATGCTCGGTCTCTTTATTTTTCGCTGTGAGAGATTTGATCTCCTCCCTTGCTGATGTCAGCTCACTTTGCAGGTTGTTAATTGTAATCCTCATTTCATTCATCTCCCTCCTGAATTCCTCCAGTACTTGGTGTAGCAATTCCTGCGTTTGATCGCCCTGGCTGTTTCCCATAACCCTGTTTCGGCCTCCTGCCATTTTGCCCCTTGTCAAGAGAGGTAGCAAGGGAGAGAGAGAGCAAGAGAGCAAAAGAGAGAACAGGAGAGACCCAGAGAGAGCGAACAAGAGAGAGAGAGAGTAAGAGAGAGAGCAAGAGAGAGAGAGCAACAAGCGGGAGAGAGCAAGAGAGAGAGA
>WNGS01051677.1:0-12214 GCA_020271785.1 Procambarus virginalis
CAGCTCCTCGGAGGTAGGTTGGGTGCGTACCAGGATACAGCACGCATTTCCCCTCTGCACTGCGACACTGAGGCGCTGGAATAGGAAACTGGTGCTCGTGGGTCTCTAGTTTTCCCAATGAGTTCCTCACCAACCTCCTTTAAAAACTTGAGGCACATTTACCCCAGGCGCCAGAGTCTCTGAGCCTATCGGCACGAACCTGTAACAACGTTCTAGGGTCTCTGTACTTGTGGATTTTCTGGGTCTCCCTGAAGGTGGCTGCCCCACCTCCCTCCGCTGAGCTGTAACGTAAATAGGTATCAGCCAATGTAGATGCACAGGTGTAATCCCATACGACCTGTTTACCTTCCCTCCATGGCTGCAGGGTGACTCCATCTGGGCGTTTTTGGCTGTTGTCAGGTCTGCACAGCTGGGGTTCCCTTTGTGCTGGACACCAGCTGTAGCCAAACTTCTCTTGATGATGTCATTGACTGCCTCGTGTCTGGCAATCTTTCCCTGTGTCTTACGACAGATGAGACCATGGCTGCCGTATTGGTCTGCCCGTGCCTGGCCGCAAATACACCGGTGCTCGGTGGAGATAGGGGCGGCAAGGCGCAGAGCAACACCAATACTTAGGGCCCGATGATCCAGGCGGGTGCCCAAGGCGGAATTAGGGACTGCCAACAGGAAGTCCCCAGCATGGGGGCTTGCACAGCTAGGAGACGCGCTCTGTCCTTCTGAGAAGCTACGTCCAGCAATGCTTTGGCGATGTTCTCCACTATGGGGCTATCCCATTTGGCCTGTTTACCGTCGTTTGGACAAGTTGGTCGGGTGTGTGAATTGGCGAGGTGTCCCACCGACCAGCTCCTTCCACAAATTTGGGATCACGAATCCCAATGGAGTTCCTTAGGTATTCTGGTAGTATTCCTTCACTAATTCACTTGTAGCACTGGTCGAGGATAAGAATGCCGGCAATGCTAACTGTGTCGCCTTGCGAATACCTATACCCCCGAGTCTAACTGGGAGCGTTGCTTGGTCCCACTGGTCATCTTGCAGGGAGAGGTTTAACACTTTCATAGTTATTGTCTTTAGGAGTGAATCGTATTCCGTTAATTTGGGCTGTCAAAAGAAGGAGCACACCTGAGGAAATAGGTAAGTCTGGGCAAGGCCAGGCACCTTGTAAGAAGGTACAACGCATCATGAGCATCCAAAGCCCCTATTCGCGCCTCCATCCTCCTCAGGTCTTTAAGCTTTTCTTCGAGGACTACCTCAATGGCGTTCGAGCCCAGAGGTGCCCCTAGCAGCACACTGTCGGTGGGAGCGATCACTTGGGCTCCTGGCAATAAGATTTGTACTGCATTTATGATTGATTGGTTGGACGAGATGATTTCACACTTTGATGGATTTAGTGTAAGGCCTAACTCCTCTCCCCTAGATTTCACTAGCTGAAGATCTCCTAGTAGGGATTCCTGTGTCCCTGCCAGGGTGCCATCGTCCAGGAACCAGATGTTGAATTCGCTGGACAACCTACTTGTGACCTCCTTAGCTGCCATGCAGAAAAGAAAAGGGGCAAGTGGGTCTCCCTGCTGGACACCTTCTGCGGAAACAACTTCATGTTCCCCAAACAACAGTGTCGATTCCCTACTGTACCCTGCTGAAACGAAAGGAAGTAGACAAGGAAAGCTGGTTCGAACTGCTTCCAGTACCACATCCCTTTTTACCTGGATGAAGGCATTTTTAAAGTCTAATTTAATTAATGCCTTATTTACTGGGAGGTCCTTGATATAGGCTCGTGCTGCATGAGCTGCTGCTTCACAGCCATGGGGGACACCAAAACCTAGTTGATGGGGTCGAAGCATCGTTGCAGCGTCTATGCTGATTTTTCTGACAGCTGCCCTAGCAACAAGGCGCCGAAGTGTGTTGCCCACGGCAATGGGTCTGACTCCACCATCCTTCTTCTTAAGGGCACAAAGGGATGCTCCGAAGAAGAACGGTTTAATTGTATCTGGGATCAACCCGGAGAGACAGTCGTTGACAAACTTCGTGATCTCTGACAGTAGTGTCTCGGCAACTTCGCCGAGAACTGGGTTTGTCATCTCCTTGAGGTGCTGAGGTCTTACTCCAGTGTATCCCCCTGCTGAGCCTGGTGGAAATGACATGATGGCTTTGTATACCTCTGATGCTTGGAGGAATAGAGGTCCCATGTCTGGGGCATTTGTGTCCCGAGCAGTGGGTTCCCATGGTACTCTGGGAGGGTGCTTCTCTCTCAGTGAGTCGGCAGTTGCTGTATCTCTAGGGGCGATTGTTTCTTCACTGGTAAGTAACCTAATTGCCCCTACTGTGTTGCCCTCTTCAATTTTCTTGGTCACTTGTGTTCCAAGCTTAAAATTATCATTGGAACTCTTGGGTCTTCCACGACGGTTTTTGCGTTGAGGAGGGATGGGGATCAAGTTGTCAGCTCTGGGGAAATTATTTATTGCCCTAGTGACTGATGAGGCTAGTGACTTGCCTCCTCTTGCAGGTACGCCTAAGCAAATATTGCCAAACAGGAGCAAATTATGCCATGCTTTGATGGTGGCTGCAGCATTAAGATTTTCAGACCGTTCATTCACTTTCCTTAGAAGGTCTGTATATTTCCCTGCTGCGAATGGGCGCGCAGCTTTAGGAATGTGGGGAAGAGTTCTGGTGGTGGATGCTTTGATGGCCCCCAGGAGGTCATCTGATGACGTGAAGTTTGCTGGGAGTATATATATATATATATATATATATATATATATATATATATATATATATATATATATATATATATATATATATATATATATATATATACGAAAAAGCCTGAATGGTCCCCAGGACTATATGCAACTGAAAACTTACACCCCAGAAGTGACTCGAACCCATACTGCCAGGAGCAAAGCAACTGATATGTACAGGGATGCCTTAATCCGCTTGACCATCACGACCGGACAAAAGGAAGTGATAGCTGAAGCACTTCCTTTTGTCCAGTCGTGATGGTCAAGCGGATTAAGGAGTCCCTGTACATCCCAGTTGCGTTGCTCCTGGCAGTATGGGTTCGAGTCACTTCTGGGGGTGTAAGTTTTCAGTTGTATCTAGTCCTGGGGACCATTCAGGCTTGTTCGCATTTGTGTTCCTCACGTGTTGCCCCAAAAAATGAGGTGATTTGATAAAATGCTTTGCCCAAGATTACCATCTGAGTGCCGGGGTTAAGTGGTTCAAATAGCTTCGGCTATCACTTCCTTTTGTCCGGTCGTGATGGTCAAGCGGATTAAGGTGTCCCTGTACATACCAGTTGCGTTGCTCCTGGCAGTATGGGTTCGAGTCACTTCTGGGGTGTGAGTTTTCAGTTATATATATATATATATATATATATATATATATATATATATATATATATATATATATATATATGTATATATATATATATATATATGTATATATATATATATATATATATATATATATATATATATATATATATATATATATATATATATATATATATTTACATCGAGCAGCAGCCAAACTCACCAGTCTGCTGACAAAGGTCAACAATGCTCCCAGAACCACTGGAACATGGCACAATCTCCTTCTATTTGGGAATGCATGCCTAGCATTACCGCCGAGAAGAGACATGTCATTAGCAACCTCAGTAATCAGGGCTCTTAATGAATTCCCTAGAGCACACAACCTGATCCGCTTCCCCCCTCGTGCCAAGAACACCAGCAGCAGGACGACCAACAAAAACTCACCTGAGAACCACAAAATGAGAGGCAATACCACAGGTGCCATCAGAATCATGACCAGCGATGACACTATTGCCCCCAGGAACGCCACGACAGCGCAGGCTCTACAAGACAAACACCCACCCAGAGCCCCAGACAGCAGCAGGGATCCCCAGGAAAGCAATATTGGAATAGAACCCTTGACTGTTTGAGAATCTGAGGTGTACAAAGCAGCCATGTCTTTCCCAACAGGCTCAGCAGGGGACTTTACAGGCCTAAGACCCCAGCACATCAAACAAATGCTGAATCCGATGCTTGGAGATGCCGCCAAGGACTTTCTAGTGGAACTTACCGGATTCTCCAACATGTATTTGGCAGACGGCATCCCTGAGGACATCAGGCCTGTCTTTTATGGAGCAGCACTCTGTGCTCTAAAGAAGTAGGATAGGGGAATCAGGCCCATTGCCGTTGGCAACACACTCCGACGCCTCGTAGCTAAGGCTGCAGTGAGATCTATCAGCCAGGAAGCAGCCACCTTGCGAAAACCTAAGCAGCTCGGGTTTGGGATCCCCCTAGGTTGTGAAGCTGCAGCACACGCAGCGCGGGCTTACATTGCTGATCTCCCGGACCAGAAGGCACTAGTAAAGCTTAACTTTAAAAATACCTTCAAGCAAGTCAGAAAAGACACTGTCCTCTGGGCTGTACACAACCATTTCCGTCCCCTTTACCCATTCATCCGATCGTGCTACAGTGGGGACTCTAAGCTTCTTTTTGGAGAGCATGAAATAGGCTCCTGTGAAGATGTCCAACAAGGTGATCCCTTAGCCCCCTACTCTTCTGCCTAGCTATCAAAGAGGTCACTGATTGTCTGACAAGTGAGCTAAACATCTGGTGCCTGGATGATGGCACTCTCGCTGGAACCCCAGAAACCATTTTGGAGGATATAAGTAAAATCCAGGAGCAAGGAGCAGCCTTAGGCCTCATTCTCAATGCATTCATATGTGCAATAATATCCCGCAACCCAGACATCACTGTCCAAATAAAAAATGTTCTTCCAGACATTCTCGTTGTCGAGTCACCTGACTGCACCCTCCTGGGTGACCCCATTGGCCCACAACCAATCGAGGAGGTCCTGGATGCAAAAATCACTGATCTAAAGAAAATGCTGTACAGGATTGACAAGATTGATGCCCATGATGCTCCCTTCCTCCTTACAAGATGCCTGTCTCTCCCTAAGTTGACCTATTTCCTGAGGTGTTCTCCATTCTACAGCAGCCCTAAATTAAATGTGTATGACACGCTCCTGACGTCCTTACTGGTGAAAGTCCTGAACCTGCCATTGGACGACTCTCAGTGGGAGCAAGCAACCCTCCCCGTCAGATTCGCCAGAATTGGTGTCCGTACAGCCTCCCAGATTGCTCTACCAGCCTTCCTTTCCTCCTCTCATGCATTGCACGATCTCATCAAAGATATCCTACCTGGACCCTTGAGTGATTATGTAGGAATACACGATCCTGCTTTCACTGAATGTTCAAATCAGTGGAATGCTCTTGCATCCTCAGCACCCATCATAGAACCAACAAAAAAAACATAAACAGTCCAGCTGGGACCACCCGCTAGTGAAAAAAAATTAGCTGATGTCATGCTCAGAGGTGCAACATCAGACAAGGAGAAAGCCCGCCTCAGAGCAGTGCGTGCCCCCCACGCAGGAGACTTCCTCCTGGCAGTATGCGTTGGCAATGGGCATGCGTCTAGATCCAGAATCCCTTAGTGTAGCAGTGGCCCTTCATGTAGCAGAGTCACTTCTGGGGTGTGAGTTTTCAGTTGCATATATGCCTCGGGACCATTCAGGCTTGTTCGCATTTGTGTTCCTCACGTGTGCCCCAAAGAATGAGGTGATTTGATAAAATACCATGCCCAAAATTACCATCAAAGTGCCTGCGGGAAGATGGGGAATCAGCCTCGGACACCATCATTTTGTCCGGTCGTGATGGTCGAGTGGTTGAGGGGTCCTGTACACCAGTTGCAGAGTGATCCTGGCAGTATGGGTTTCAGTCACTTCTAGGCTGTGAGTTTTCAGTTGTATATATGCCTGGGGACCATTCAGGCTAGTTCGCATTTGTGTTCCTCACATTTGCCCCAAAGAATGAGGTGATTTGATAAAATACTATGCCCAAGATTACCATCCGAGTGTCGGCAGGGGTGGGGGTGGAGGGGGGTTCAAATAGCTTCGGCTATCACCTCCTAATGACCGGTCGTGATGATCGGGTGGATCAAGGTGTCCTGTACACACCTTAGTGATATATATATACACACACATATATACAGGCGAAGAGTCACAATAACGTGGCTGAAGTATGTTGACCAGACCACACACTAGAATTTGAAGGGACGACGACGTTTCGGTCCGTCCTGGACCATTCTCAAGTCGCTTGAGAATGAGACGACTTGCGACTTGAGAATGGTCCAGGACGGACCGAAACGTCGTCGTCCCTTCAAATTCTAGTGTGTGGTCTGGTCAACACACACACACACATATATATATATATATATATATATATTATATATATATATATATATATATTATAATATATTATATATATATAATATATATAATATATATATATATATATATATATTGTGACGATAATCTCTTCCAAGAGATTTAGCCTGCTCTTTCCTGCCATCGTCACGTTCAAAGCTACATTCAAGATACGTTCTACAGTAGCTAAAACGTATATCAAGACAGCCACACGCACCTGCACCCCCTCCCCCCTCACACTCCTCACCGCCTGTTCGCCGACTGCACTTCAACTAGCAAACTACCAGCTGTGGGTCTGCCTGCATTCTCATTGGCTGTTCGAGATCTCACCACTCCAGCTCTCCACCACTCACGCACGTCGTCAAGTCAACGTTGGAGTCAGCGAGCTGTACCACCTCAGAATATCTTGTGCTCTAAAGCTGTGAACATCTAATTGATATTCCTCGGGTATCAAGTAGCGGTTCTTAGCTTGCGCTAATATTCCAGCACCATTTTATATTTCCTTGTATTATATTTGTCCTATTGTTAACGTAATCCATTATTCATTTTTATGTTAGTTCTTTTTCACTTGTTATACTTGCACCCTACTAAGCCAAGGAATTGTCTTTATTTAAATTTGTTTTCTAGAGTAATTAAATTTCATTGTTTATCTTTTGTGTTTTGTGTATCTTACCTTACCTTACCACAGACTATCAGACAAGCAGTCATTCTTTTTGTTTTTGTATGTGGCCTGGCTTTGACATCTGCCATTGGAGGACTGCCGAACACCATACTCCATTACTTTACCGTCACATATACATGGGGGCCTGTCCTAGGAGCTTCACTCAGGTATTGGTAATTGTGGTAAGCGTACTTGGCTTTAATTCCCTTGCTTTCAATATTTTCACTAATCACTTTTATTATTCATATGGTGCTGTGTGTATTGTGCATTCCGGGAGTAGCATATGGTGAGTGTGAGACAACTTTGGATTACGTGGTGACTGTAGGCCGCAGTCATACTCTTAATTGGTCGTCTCTCCCTCCGTGTTATTACCCGTGTTTAACATCTTTTGTCCCTCAGATATTCTCATATTTTCGGCAGATCATCATATAGGTACCCTGGTACTGTGGTCTGTCTCCGGGTCAATAGCACCTAATTTCTGCAATCCGACTCTAGGAGGATAAAGAGGGCCATAGTTCCTCTCGCACGGACTTTTATTGACGAGTTGGGACCTCGCCAATAGTTCTCGTCACCAGTTGACACTCGCACCCCTACTCGTCGGTCAGAATTGATGGTACTTACTTAGGTAGGGAATTAGCTTTCTTCTTTTTTGCAGAGCACAAAGTTCGCTAATTCTGTAAGTATCATATTTAATTTCAGTGGGAAAACTTGCTTATGTTCTATAGTGACTCGGCAAGGTATGCCTACATTCTTGGACTACCTAATTTACTTTGGAACCATTAAGTGTTTCATTTGTTTTCGAAACTCAGTTTCAACTAATTAGTAGGATTTTCTTGCCCTTATCCTCCCACAGTGAGTACCGGGTACAAGATTTCCTGCGACCTTAATCATTTACCATCTTGAATTAACTTTAATTGTTAACAATTTCACAGGATAGGTACCAGTTGCCACGTTTTCCTGTTTCTGACATTCACCATATCACCACAGTATATTCGTGTCACATTTATTTGCTATTTTCACCATGTTTCGTATGCAAGCTTTCCAGACAGATCCAGAAGGTGAAATAGGGAACTTACGTCATGCTAAGAGGGTCGACTTGTTAACTCTTGCACATGAGTATCACCTAGAAGTTCCCCATGGAGCAACAATATGAAATACATAAATATGCTTTGGATCACTTTGTGGAAGAAGGGATTATAGACTCTGATACTCACGAACAATACACTATTTCAGATAAGCATGATTTGACAGCAATGAAGCTCAAACTAGAACTTGCTAAGATCGAGAGGGAGCAACAAAAGGAAGCAGCTGCCATCAGAAAGGAAGAGCAAGAACGTGAGGCAGCCCTGGCGAAAGAAGCTCTACAATCAAGAAAGAAGAGGCCGCATTGCAAGGAACAACAAGAGAAATCCGCCTCAAGGAGCGAGAGGCCGCCCTGAGGAAGGAGGAAAGTGACAGAGAGGCCCTCCTCCTCCAAGGACACAAGAACGTGAGTTGGCCTATTCAGAGAGCGTGAAAAAGTACAACTTGAAACAAAACGACGACAACTAGAGATGCAACGCGAGCATGAAAAACAGCAAGCGGCTCTGGCTCTAGAATGTCGTGACAGAGAACTCACGTTGGACACTACACACCAAGCTCAACGCCACAAGCTGCAGCTAGTCTTCCTCCAAGTTTCAATGTCTCCCATGCAAGTAAGTTAATGCCACCGTTCGTAGAAACGGAGGTTGATGTTTTTTTACAACTTTTGAGACCCTTGCTAATCAACTTAGTTGGCCTAACGACCAATGGGCTACCCTTCTCGAGTACATCTTACAGGTAGAGCAGCAGTCACACTCAGCACTTTGGCGTCTGAAAACGACTACCCAACCCTGAAGCAAGCTGTGTTGGACGCCTACCTTCTCTCCACCGAAAGCTACCGACGAAAATTCCGTGACTACGTAAAGGCAAGTACCACCACCTTCTTAGAATTTGCCAACACCAAACGGAGATATTTTATGAAATGGCTGGAGGCAGCACATGTCTCTACTTTTCCAGAACTCGTCAACCTCATGCTGGTTGAAGAATTCTTGAGGCGTGTACCTCCTCCTGTCCGTATATTTAGCAGATAAGGAAGAGACCGACTTGGTGAAATGCGCGAAGTCGGCTGACACTTACAGCCTCATCCACCGGCTGACACCAGAAACACCTACCAGTAAGAAGTCTTGGTACAGTTACGAGAAAGTGAGCCCCGATCAAGGTACCTCTCAACTGTACTGTAAGTATTGTAGACTCTATGGACACACCATAGAAAAATGTGGTAAGTCTCATATAAAGGTAACACCGAATCCAGCAAACCCAAACAGACTCCTCCTAAGTCCGGTAAGCCTGTAATGAATGTTGGTGTTCATGTTAATGATCTTCTCTCTTCAGCAAGCATCTGTATCCTGGAACTATCACTACCAACGGTTCAGATTCTGAGGGACGTTTTGGACTTAAGATCTTGAGGGACACAGCGGCTCTTCAATCAATAGTCTTGAAATCAGCTGTGCCCAACGTCGCCTACACAGGAGAGACTGTATTCATCACTGACCTTACTGCTACTACTCCTTATCCTCTCGCCAGAGTCCACCTGGATTGTCCCTTCGTGACCGGTGAAGTCCAAGTCGCCGTCAGGGAAAAGCCTTTTCCCATGCCTGGAGTGCAACTTCTCCTGGGCAACGACTTGGCAGAAGACCTGCAACCGACCAACCTGATCGTCAAGGACAAACCCCAGGTGGGTACCTCTGTGTTGGATAATCCGATTTTTAAGCATGTTCCAGCAAAGGTTCAAGAGAGTGATGAAGTTTCTCCTCCTGTTATGGTGACCACCCGTGCTCAAGCAGCACGACCGCAGCCAGCTGACTCTACTGCTACCGCTGTCCCTCAAGACCCTTCGAAACTACCCCCAAATCTCACCGCTTTGGAGTTCCGTAAGTTACAGAGGGAAGATCTTACCTTGACACCATTATTCTTTCAGGCTGAGACTCAATCCGACAGTATTCCTGGGTTCTTCTTAGAGAACGAGTTACTCTATCGCAGATACAGACCCAGTAAACTGAAGGAGGAGGACGATTGGGCAAACGTTGAACAACTAGTGATTCCTACCAGCCTGCGGCCCACGATTCTACACCTGGCCCACGGAGCACTATCACACTACGGGTTTAACAAGACCTACCATGGGATTCGTCACAAGACTACTACTGGCCAGGTATGGTTAATGATGTCAAACAACATGTAAAGCAATGCCACGTGTGTCAGATGGCAGGTAAACCGAACGTTTCGATCCCCAGAGCACCACTGACACCCATCCAGGTGCCTGAGGAACCTTTCCACAGACTTATTATTGACTGTGTTGGTCCTTGCCTCGGACCAGTTCCGGCAACGCCTATATCTTAACCATCCTGTGTCCTACCACCAGATTCCCCATAGCAGTTCCAGTGAAAAACATTACGGCTGCTACAGTGGTGAAGAATTTACTGAAGATCTTCACCCAGTATGGATTCCGAGGGAGATTCAGAGCGACTGTGGCACCAACTTCACCAGTGATCTCTTCAAACGGACTCTGGAGGAGTTCAACATCAAACAGGTACTGTCCAGCCCCTATCATCCTGCTTCACAGGGTTCTCTTGAGCGTAGTCATCAGACTATCAAGGCACTCCTAAAAAAGTTTTGTAATGAGACCTCAAAGGATTGGGATAGGCAACTTGATCTCATCATGTGTATTTTCAGAAGTCTTCCCAACGAGTCACTAGGAGTATCTCCTTATGAGATGCTCTACGGACGTAAGTGCCGTACACCTCTCAAGGCTTTCAAGGATTCTCTACGTGATGCCACCTTCAGTGAGCATCAGAATGTGCCCCAGTTTCTTCAAAACCTCCGACACATTCTAGAGAGGGTCAATCCTTTGCCAGAAAAAACTACTGAAAGCCCAAGAGAGGATGAAGACTCGTTACGACCAGCACTGCCAAGTAAGGAAGTTTAAACCGGGAGACTTAGTACTGCCTATTTCCCTATCCAGGTTCTCCTTTACAAAACAGGTTTTCAGGACCCTACCGTGTTAAGGAGTGCCGGAATAACTACAACTACGTTCTCGAGAACCCCGATAGGCGGCGGAAGACCCAGCTGTGCCACATCAACTTACTAAAGCTCTATCATGGTACTCCTCCCACTGTGCTACTAAACTTCTCCACCTTTACAGGTCCATACAGCCACAGTGAGACCTTCCCTGCTTCTCCTTCCGAAAGCACTGACACTGAGACAGCGCTTTCTAATTCGGAAATCCTTACTGACATCCATAATCACTTTCAGGACGATAATAGTGCTCACTCATCAAACTCAAATTCCTCCTCTGTTCTAATCCTATTCTCGCCTCGCCAGATACAAGAAGCCTTCATCCTCCATGTCGACGCCAGTGGTACCGGCATCGGGAGTGTCCTAATGCAGCAACGAGGCGAGGAGGTTCTACCTGTCAGCTACTACAGCTACAAGTTGAAGCCTCACCAGAAAAACTACAGCACTATAGAGAAGGAACTCTCTCATCGTCCTGAGCTTGCAACACTTTGCACCATACCTGCAAGGTGCTCGGTCCACTACCATCTACTCGGACCACAATCCTTACGTTTCCTACATCAAGCCCAATCAATAACCAACGTCTGCTGCGATGGGCTTTATATCTTCAAGGCTTCAATCTGAAAATCTGTTACATCAAGGGGCCTGATAACATCATCGCCGACGCCCTCTCCAGAGTTCATGAGGTAGAGGCAGCTCCACCTACCACTCTACCTCCCGAGAACGTGACTTCTACCGGAACCGCAGGCTTCGGGGGAGAGTTGTGACGATAATCTCTTCCAAGAGATTAGCCTGCTCTTTCCTGCAATCGTCACGTTCAAAGCTACATTCAAGATACGTTCTACAGTAGCAAAACGTATATCAAGACAGCACACGCACCGCACCCCCTCCCCCTCACACTCCTCACCGCCTGTTCGCCGACTGCACTTCAATTAGCCAAGTGTCGGCTGCCCGTATTCTCATTGGCTGTTCGAGATCTCCACTCCAGCTCTCCACCACTCACGCACGTCGTCAAGTCAACGTTGGAGTCAGCGAGCTGTACCACCTCAGAATCTATCTTGTGCTCTAAAGCTGGAACATCTAATTGATATTCCTCGTGTATCAAGTAGCGGTTTAGCTTGCGCAATATTCCAGCACCATTTTATATTTCCTTGTATAATTTTTGTCCTATTGTTAACGTAATCCAGTATTCATTTT
>WNGS01051689.1:0-12610 GCA_020271785.1 Procambarus virginalis
ATAAATTAAGATAAACTTAAAATCGTTACAAGAAGACTTAGGCTTTTAAAATTTAACAAACATTTGCATATGCTGGTCAAATATGCTCAGTTTAATATTACTTTGCTTTCCTTTTAATGACTGGAGAGGAAAGTCTAATTTTGATTATTTTCTCATTGATGACGACCTAACTGGTCACATCTGAGGGTATAAAGACTCAGTGATTGTGACAACCTATCCTGACATTTTCCTGTCATAGACACCTTCACTATACATCACTGTCGAACTGTTACTGCTGACTGTGAGAACAGTAACCAACCTTAAAATATAAGAAGTATGCCTGGTTGGAATTGTCACGTTAAAGAAATCCAAATTACATCTGTCATTGGGATACTCTGTGGCAAGATGCTGGGTGTCCCAGAGATGGCTGGGATACTCTGTGGCAAGATGCTTGGTGTCCCAGAGATGGCTGGATACCCTGTGGCAAGATGCTGGGTGTCCCAGAGATGGCTGGGATACCCTGAGGCAAGATGCTGGGTGTCCCAGAGATGGCTGGGATACCCTGTGGCAAGATGCTGGGTGTCCCAGAGATGGCTGGGATACCCTGTGGCAAGATGCTGGGTGTCCCAGAGATGGCTGGGATACCCTGTGGCAAGATGCTGGGTGTCCCAGAGATGGCTGGGATACCCTGTGGCAAGATGCTGGGTGTCCCAGAGATGGCTGGGATACTCTGTGGCAAGATGCTGGGTGTCCCAGAGATGGCTGGGATACCCTGAGGCAAGATGCTGGGTGTCCAAGAGATGGCTGGGATACTCTGTGGCAAGATGCTGGGTGTCCCAGAGATGGCTGGGATACTCTGTGGCAAGATGCTGGGTGTCCCAGAGATGGCTGGGATACTCTGTGGCAAGATGCTGGGTGTCCCAGAGATGGCTGGGATACTCTGTGGCAAGATGCTGGGTGTCCCAGAGATGGCTGGGATACTCTGTGGCCAGACCAGAGCGCTCGTGAACCACCGGGGGGGGGGGGGGGGTTACCACTGCCTCACGGTTTAATAGACCATTCCTCCCTCTTCTGGTTCATCTAAGCTCCCTGGTTCCTGCAGACCTCTGGTTCCTGCAGACCTCTGGTTCCTGCAGACCTCTGGGTCCTGCAGACCTCTGGTTCCTGCAGACCTCTGGTTCCTGCAGACCTCTGGGTCCTGCAGACCTCTGGGTCCTGCAGACCTCTGGTTCCTGCAGACCTCTGGGTCCTGCAGACCTCTGGGTCCTGCAGACCTCTGGGTCCTGCAGACCTCTGGGTCCTGCAGACCTCTGGGTCCTGCAGACCTCTGGTCCTGCAGACCTCTGGGTCCTGCAGACCTCTGGGTCCTGCAGACCTCTGGGTCCTGCAGACCTCTGGGTCCTGCAGACCTCTGGGTCCTGCAGACCTCTGGGTCCTGCAGACCTCTGGGTCCTGCAGACCTCTGGGTCCTGCAGACCTCTGGTTCCTGCAGACCTCTGGGTCCTGCAGACCTCTGGTTCCTGCAGACCTCTGGGTCCTGCAGACCTCTGGGTCCTGCAGACCTCTGGGTCCTGCAGACCTCTGGGTCCTGCAGACCTCTGGTTCCTGCAGACCTCTGGTTCCTGCAGACCTCTGGGTCCTGCAGACCTCTGGGTCCTGCAGACCTCTGGGTCCTGCAGACCTCTGGGTCCTGCAGACCTCTGGTTCCTGCAGACCTCTGGGTCCTGCAGACCTCTGGTTCCTGCAGACCTCTGGGTCCTGCAGACCTCTGGGTCCTGCAGACCTCTGGGTCCTGCAGACCTCTGGGTCCTGCAGACCTCTGGTTCCTGCAGACCTCTGGTTCCTGCAGACCTCTGGGTCCTGCAGACCTCTGGGTCCTGCAGACCTCTGGGTCCTGCAGACCTCTGGGTCCTGCAGACCTCTGGTCCTGCAGACCTCTGGTTCCTGCAGACCTCTGGGTCCTGCAGACCTCTGGGTCCTGCAGACCTCTGGGTCCTGCAGACCTCTGGGTCCTGCAGACCTCTGGGTCCTGCAGACCTCTGGGTCCTGCAGACCTCTGGGTCCTGCAGACCTCTGGGTCCTGCAGACCTCTGGGTCCTGCAGACCTCTGGGTCCTGCAGACCTCTGGGTCCTGCAGACCTCTGGGTCCTGCAGACCTCTGGGTCCTGCAGACCTCTGGGTCCTGCAGACCTCTGGGTCCTGCAGACCTCTGGGTCCTGCAGACCTCTGGGTCCTGCAGACCTCTGGGTCCTGCAGACCTCTGGTTCCTGCAGACCTCTGGGTCCTGCAGACCTCTGGGTCCTGCAGACCTCTGGGTCCTGCAGACCTCTGGGTCCTGCAGACCTCTGGGTCCTGCAGACCTCTGGGTCCTGCAGACCTCTGGGTCCTGCAGACCTCTGGGTCCTGCAGACCTCTGGGTCCTGCAGACCTCTGGTCCTGCAGACCTCTGGGTCCTGCAGACCTCTGGGTCCTGCAGACCTCTGGGTCCTGCAGACCTCTGGGTCCTGCAGACCTCTGGGTCCTGCAGACCTCTGGGTCCTGCAGACCTCTGGGTCCTGCAGACCTCTGGGTCCTGCAGACCTCTGGTTCCTGCAGACCTCTGGGTCCTGCAGACCTCTGGGTCCTGCAGACCTCTGGGTCCTGCAGACCTCTGGGTCCTGCAGACCTCTGGGTCCTGCAGACCTCTGGGTCCTGCAGACCTCTGGGTCCTGCAGACCTCTGGGTCCTGCAGACCTCTGGGTCCTGCAGACCTCTGGGTCCTGCAGACCTCTGGGTCCTGCAGACCTCTGGGTCCTGCAGACCTCTGGGTCCTGCAGACCTCTGGGTCCTGCAGACCTCTGGGTCCTGCAGACCTCTGGGTCCTGCAGACCTCTGGGTCCTGCAGACCTCTGGGTCCTGCAGACCTCTGGGTCCTGCAGACCTCTGGGTCCTGCAGACCTCTGGGTCCTGCAGACCTCTGGGTCCTGCAGACCTCTGGGTCCTGCAGACCTCTGGGTCCTGCAGACCTCTGGGTCCTGCAGACCTCTGGGTCCTGCAGACCTCTGGGTTCTGCAGACCTCTGGGTCCTGCAGACCTCTGGGTCCTGCAGACCTCTGGGTCCTGCAGACCTCTGGGTCCTGCAGACCTCTGGGTCCTGCAGACCTCTGGGTCCTGCAGACCTCTGGTCCTGCAGACCTCTGGGTCCTGCAGACCTCTGGGTCCTGCAGACCTCTGGGTCCTGCAGACCTCTGGGTCCTGCAGACCTCTGGGTCCTGCAGACCTCTGGGTCCTGCAGACCTCTGGGTCCTGCAGACCTCTGGGTCCTGCAGACCTCTGGGTCCTGCAGACCTCTGGGTCCTGCAGACCTCTGGGTCCTGCAGACCTCTGGGTCCTGCAGACCTCTGAGTCCTGCAGACCTCTGGGTCCTGCAGACCTCTGGGTCCTGCAGACCTCTGGGTCCTGCAGACCTCTGGCGAGTGTTTTATCACTGCAGCCTTCTCTATATAAGGGTATAACGCCCTTCAGTGAGTATAAGGCCCTCTAGAGGAGTATAAGGCCCTCTAGAGGAGTATAAGGCCTCTAGAGGAGTATAAGGCCCTCTAGAGGAGTATAAGGCCCTCTAGAGGAGTATAAGGCCCTCTAGAGGAGTATAAGGCCCTCTAGAGGAGTATAAGGCCTCTAGAGGAGTATAAGGGCCTCTAGAGGAGTATAAGGCCCTCTAGAGGAGTATAAGGCCCTCTAGAGGAGTATAAGGCCCTCTAGAGGAGTATAAGGCACTCTAGAGGAGTATAAGGCCTCTAGAGGAGTATAAGGCCCTCTAGAGGAGTATAAGGCCCTCTAGAGGAGTATAAGGCCCTCTAGAGGAGTATAAGGCCCTCTAGAGGAGTATAAGGCCCTCTAGAGGAGTATAAGGCCCTCTAGAGGAGTATAAGGCACTCTAGAGGAGTATAAGGCCCTCTAGAGGAGTATAAGGCCTCTAGAGGAGTATAAGGCCCTCTAGAGGAGTATAAGGCCCTCTAGAGGAGTATAAGGCCCTCTAGAGGAGTATAAGGCCCTCTAGAGGAGTATAAGGCCTCTAGAGGAGTATAAGGCCCTCTAGAGGAGTATAAGGCCTCTAGAGGAGTATAAGGCCCTCTAGAGGAGTATAAGGCCCTCTAGAGGAGTATAAGGCCCTCTAGAGGAGTATAAGGCACTCTAGAGGAGTATAAGGCCTCTAGAGGAGTATAAGGCCCTCTAGAGGAGTATAAGGCCCTCTAGAGGAGTATAAGGCCCTCTAGAGGAGTATAAGGCCCTCTAGAGGAGTATAAGGCCTCTAGAGGAGTATAAGGCCCTCTAGAGGAGTATAAGGCCCTCTAGAGGAGTATAAGGCCCTCTAGAGGAGTATAAGGCACTCTAGAGGAGTATAAGGCCCTCTAGAGGCCCAGACATCGGCTAGGTAGATGGCGCTGAGGTGAAGTGGTGCAGAAGTCGATTCACCAATCAGAAGCGGGAAGGCTGGAAATGGTAGTTTGGTGATCGGCGACGATGGAGGGGGTAGGTGGAGAGTGAGTGTGATATATGTATGTGCCTGGCAAATTTGTATTTGACTAAATATGTACTACACTTGCTTGTAGTATCTAGATATTGTAGATGTACTGAAGTAACATGGTGATAGGAACGAGCAGGCCAAATCTCTCTTGAAGGAGATTATCGTAACAATGTATAAATATATATATTAGTATATTTTGGTAGCAGTCTTTCTTGTAAACATATGTTGTTAAATATGACTGAAAAAGTAAGATTAATAATTCTAGCACGAATTTTCTCAATATTTCTTATGTTTCTTTTTACTGTCGATGGTAATTGAAAAATCAATTCTCCAAAATTCATTTTTATTTCTAGTCTGACGCGACGCTTGAACGCGTTTCATAATAACTTATTACATTTTCAATGACTTTAGTTTACACACACAACTGTAACCTGAAAACACTAAACAGAGTTTTACTTATGCTAAAACTAAACAGCTTATCTGTCTTATATACTCGCACTTGGGTGAGGTGATATGTTGCAACAGTTTTGAATGAGGTGAACAAACTTTTGACAAACACAAGCTAGAACACGGAACAATGGGTATTAATTGGATATAAGAGAGCATTAGAATAGAAGTAACTGCAAAGGGCCTATGGGCCCATACTTCCTCTTGATGCTTCAATATTTGTACGGAGTCTTGAAGTAGGTAGAATATAGTTGTGCATTAATTGGCTGTTGATTGCTGGACCAGCAATCAACAGCCAATTAATGCACGTGAGGTGCAGTTTACCTCACATGCATTAATTTCCTGTTATATATATGTATATATATATTTGCGAACAAGCCTGAATGGTCCCCAGGACTATATGCAACTGAAAACTCACACCCCAGAAGTGACTCGAACCCATGCTGCCAGGAGCACTCTGCTGGCGTACAGGACACCTTAACCACTCGACCAACACGACCGGACAAAAGAGGATGGTAGCCAAGGCTATTTCCATCCCCCCCATCGACACTCGGTTGGTAATCTTGGGCATGGTATTTTATCAAATCACCTCATTCTTTGGGGCACACGTGAGGAACACAAATGCGAACAAGCCTGAATGGTCCCCAGGACTATATGCAACTAGAACTCTCACCCCAGAAGTGACTCGAACCCATACTGCCAAGAGCACTCTGCTGGCGTACACGACACCTTAACCACTCGATCAACACTCTTTTGTCCGGTTGTGTTAGACAGAACACGAAACAATGGGTATAACTTGGATATGAGAACAAAAGAATGGAAGTAACTGCAGAAGGCCTATTGGCCCATACTTCGTCTTGTTGCTTCCATAATAGTTTGGGGTCTTGAAGTAGGTAGAATATAGTTGTGCATTAATTGGCTGTTGATTGCTGGTGTTGACGTTTTGATGTGTAGTGCCCCGCTGATGTCGAGCCTCCTGATATCACTGTATCTATCGATGATTTCTGTGCTGTTTGTTAAGATTTCTCTGGTGATGGTCTGGTTGTGAGAAGAGAATATATGTTCCTTGATGGAGCCCCTGGTGTTTATGCATTGTTAATCGACTGGAAAGAGACTTTTTTTTGCAGGGATATTCCTGCGCGGGCCCTAAGCCTCTGGCTGGCCCACTAAGTGTTGCTTGTTTCTGTTTTACTTGGGCGGAGTATAAGTATTTATTACTCGTATGGTCGCTTCAGTAAGATTTTGCCATATGTGTTTAACAACTTCTTCTGCTCTGTTGAATCTAAGTTGAAATCTTAATGGGTTTGTAACTGTGCACTGTGTTAGATAATGTTCCAGTGGTAATGGAAAGAGACGTTGTTGTCTTGCCTACATACTGAGTTCTTTAGGGCTTACAGTCTCCAAGTGGGCATTTGAAAGCATAGACGACGTTGGTTTCTTTCAAGGCGTTCTGCTTTGTGTCTGAAGAGTTTTTCATGAGTAGGTTGGCCGTTTTTTTAGTTTTATAGTAAATCGTCAATTGTATTTTCTGATTTTTGTTTGTAGGGCTAAAGTTCAACAATATCTTTCAGGATACATTCCTCCGTTTTATGAGCCGTCGAAAAGAAGATCTTGTAAAATAGTCTATCTGTAAAATACTTAGATTGAAGGCTACATCCTTCGTGGGGGCAGGTGTACATATATACCACGTTTCACTGCTGTAAAGGGTTCACCGTCGGCTTCAGCCGGTTTTTAATAAGGAAGTCGGTAGTCTTCTTTGTTTTATTGAATATGATTAGGTCTACGTTTTGGTTAGGAGTTACGCTTATTACTCCTTTACGGATTATTTCTTTCATTATTCATTCTACGTTTTTATGTTCACTATGCATGGTGGATTTATAATATAATTTTATTAGAGGTGTTGTAGTTTCTATTTTTCGTTCAGGATTGTACCATCGATCCAAGGGTCGTCTTATTGTAGTGGTTACTTCTGTGTTGCTGTATCCATTGTTCACCAACACCTGTGTTATTCTTTCAAACTCCCTACTCACGTTGCTCCATTTTGAGCAGTCGGTAAGAGCTCGACAAATATAAGCGTTGAGAACACTGTCATTGTATCTTTGGGGGCACTCACTCCTACCATTTAGGCATAATCCTATGTGTGTAGGCTTAAAGCTTACAAACTTAACCAGCAAGTCAAAATACGTTTTATTATTCCAAGGGTTTGGTTAGCTTTTTTTTACTGCTACTCCTACCTGTTGTACAACTTTCAGTTAGTTGTGGATTTTTACTCCAAGGTTCTATTCTTCATAAGTGCTCCTTGAAAGGAAGATGGATGTCTATTTCATCTGCTAATGTCTAATTAAAAATAAGTACGAGAATATTACACAGTTAAACAGAAGAGGTTGTTAAGACTTTGTCTTGTGATGTTATCAAAGATGTCACCGAATATATTGATGGACTTCGAGCAAAGATCAGAGAACGTCTGGACCCCTCAGATAAGACACACTTGGATCAGCTCCACCAGGAGATAAAAATCTTCATAACTGAAATAACAGAAGAAGTTAAGCAGAAGAGCAAGGAGGAGCTAACTGTCGAGCATAAACTGCTGTACCAGATCAATCCCGCACCCTGGCTCCACCTCAATATTAACCACAACCCAAGTCTTACTTTCACAAGATTGCAACTTCTTCAAGATCTCACAATTGGTGTAAGACCTTCCAACGCATCAAAGGGTCAGGACATAAACTATGAAGACATCTTGAGCATGAGACGAGAGGACGGAAGAGTCCCTCAGTGTGTCCTCCTGACGGGGGAAGGTGGTATGGGCAAGACAACTTTACTCAAGCTCATCCTCGAGAAGTGGGTAGAGGACCCTGCTGCCATACGTCACCTGGGCACTGTGGACCTCGTTTTCTATGTACAGTGCAGGGACTCACATCTTAATACCTTCGATGATCTACTCAAAATCTTGCTGTCTCAAACATTGCTAAAGTCAGATGTTGACTTCCAGATGTTTAAGGATATTATCTTGAACTTAAACATACTAATCTTGATTGATGGCTACGACGAGGTCAACAAAAACTCACTGAAGGTGGTTACGGAGCTGTTGCACTGTAACACTGTAAAGGTGTTTGGTTTAGTTTTATTTAATACATACATGGAGATATATGAGTCACAGACAAGGATTTGACAGACGCCAACTTGTCTGGCCTGGATCTCACACCTCTAGTGTTAATGACACCGAGTTGACCTGAGGTCAGGTCATGCGAATCTCACCTGGCTCTCGCTAATCTTATAATTGAGCCAGGTAGCCTTCAAACATGCCGACGTTCAAGGAGTGGCTGGTAGAGTGCCCCAGGCTATCTAACTTGTGGGCGGAGTTAGCCACTAGGTTTCCCAATATATACTCGGAGAGATATCGATTCGACAGGAGAAGGACAGAAGAAGCAGAGCAAAAGACAAGAACAGCCAGCGGAGCAGAGCTAAGGACAGCCTAGCCCGAGGCTGTCAGCCGGCGGGGGCGGGACAGTCTCTGTCAACTACAGACGCCCCCCCTCTCTCTATTCCACGGAGCTCAGACACTTGGTGAGTTGAACATTAAGGTGACTTGATCGTGGTTACAGGTGTTGTGTGATTTAAAGGGGCAGTCGAGTTGTAGGGTTCTCTAATTCTTGGATGATGACTCACTTTACATATATATATATATCTTCACATTTTTAATTGCTTAAATGATGATACTTTTCATGTGAAATATAAGTGAAGTTATTATTTAAATTGTGTTTAACTTTGTTCCCTAGAGTTTTTGAGTTGAGAGGAGAAAGCCTCAGCGGTTACTGGTTTCATGATATTAAGTATATGATACAAATGGAACATACTAATAAATACCTAATGATAACATCTTTTCTGAATATTGAAATTAATGAGTATATTTCAGAGTTGAAACATGGTGATAACGAATATTGAGATATAGACAAGTTCCATTCCTTGTCTTGTATGTAGATGATCTAGAATGGATGGTGGCAGCATTTTCTATTTCTTCTTCTACTATCTTTTTCTACTATCTACTCTTCTACTGCTACTATCTACTTTTCTACTTCTACCTATCTACCTTCTACCTCTTCTACTTCCCTACTCACTCCTACTTACTCATTATTCTATTTCATTTCCCCTACCCCCCGTTACAGCACCACCCCAGCCAGAATGTAAGGCTCGTGATAACCACACGACCGGCTGGGACGAGAACCTCTCAGAGCTTGTCCCTTTCAACAAAGCCTGCTACAACATCCTGGTCTTAGGTATCAGCCCACAGCTTCGCTCTGAGTATGCCAATAACATCATCAACGTATTGGTGCTTGAAGAGAGCCAACGAAGAGCCATGAATGAGAATTTATGCAACGCATAGATCAGTTGGGCGAGTTCCTTGGGGAGTACCTCAATACTCCTCTCACCTTGACCTTGTTGGCGCTGCTGTGCGTAGAGGCTCCAGAAGAACTTAACAATCTCACCACAAACACAGAAGTCTATGAGACAAGTTCAAGACAAGTTTATAACAAGTTTTAACACAGTACACAAGTTTATAACCAACAAGCTAATATCCAGACCGAAAGTCCAAAATGTGACCAACTCCAAATAAAATGTGACAAGTTCTTGTTGTTCTTTGAAGATGTCAGTTTAAAAGCTATTAAGAGAAAAGTCCCAGACACGTGTTTGGAAACCCTGACAGCTCATGGCAGTTTTTTTTATTATTATTATTATTTTCTACCACAAACGTGGCCAGACATTTACAATGCTAACCAGCATATATACATTTTCTTCTGTCCTCATAGACAGGGTTAGAGATCAGTTAAACATATAGTTCAGGGATTTATTGAACAATCAACCACAGAAGGTGATTCGGTACTTTTAAAATGCTAAGCTAACCTACATACGTAAATACATAGATACACAGATTTACGTATGACCAACATAAAGTGTTCGAAGTGTCATTAATGTGCATTTATTAAAGGTGAAATGCAATTCTGATCAGCTTCATATGTACTTATACCCATATGTACTTTATACACAACATATACATACACACACATATATATGTACATATACATATATACATGCATATATACACACACATGCATTCACATACATTTGTCTCTTTTACTCTGACAGGGTGAGATAGCTGACAGAGAAACTAGTGTGCAATTAAGCACTTAATCACTGAAGATGATTAAGGTGCTTTTATAAGCTCAGGTTATATAGTATATCACATACATACATTGTATAAATGATACATTACATGGTCAATCTTGGGTACAAGTCCAATATATCATCAAGTGTTCCAGTACTCATATAGTAATTACACAGTTCAGCATACCTAGCCAGGAGGGCGAAAGTCAGCCAGTATGGGACATTCTACAATATAATGTTCAAGAGAGTGCATTTTCTCTTTCACAAAGTTGACACATTGTGTACTCGACATTTGGGTTTTGAGAAAGCTGCCAGATACGTCTATATCCAGGCGTATTCTGGCCACTATAACATCACATTGCCGGGTTCTTGTCTATTAGTCCCATATGTGAATGAGTGTAGCTTAGACAGGTTTGAGAGTCACTTGTCTGAGGGAGCCATACCCCGCCTGCCCAACACTCTCGCGGAACTGACACTCAGCCTCTTGCTACCCGAGCTGGTCGTCCTCATCCTCACTTACCGCGCCTGGATCGCATACATGACTTACGTAAGTATTTCGTGTGACTTTATATCTCCAAGTCCATTAATTAAGTCCAAATCCATTCAGTCCAATAAATAACATGATTCATTGACACTTAATATTTTTTACAAATGTCCGTGCCATATTTTTCAATTTGTCATTAAAATAATATAAATGATCATAATTAATTAGCTTTCAAACTTTCTATTGCTGCATAATTAATAGGACAAATATTATCGCCATCAAGTTTCATGGTGCTATTGATACTTTTTCTCTCACACATTCACCATTTAAAAACACATTACTTCATCTCTATTATATTCATCACATGAACATCGGTTCTCTTTCTCTCTCACATTCACCAAATGTGCAATAATACCTCTTCTCATTCATGTTCATCACGTGAATATAGGTAATATCACATCAATAAAAGAGAATATGAGTATCTCTGAATGTCTGTCCATAGATGGAAGCTAGACGTTTGGGGCTAGCCTGCTTGATGGGGTTCTGGGAGTTCTTCTACTGCCCAAGCCCGGCCCGAGGCCAGGCTCGACTTGTGAGAGTTTGGTCCACCAGGCTGTTGGTTGGAGCGGCCCGCAGGCCCACATATACCTGGTTGATGGGGTTCTGGCAGTTGTTCTACTGCCCAAGCCCGGCCCGAGGCCAGGCTCGACTTGTGAGAGTTTGGTCCACCAGGCTGTTGGTTGGAGCGGCCCGCAGGCCCACATATACCTGGTTGATGGGGTTCTGGGCAGTTGTTCTACTGCCCAAGCCCGGCCCGAGGCCAGGCTTGACTTGTGAGAGTTTGGTCCACCAGGCTGTTGCTTGGAGCGGCCCGCAGCCCCACATATACCTGGTTGATGGGGTTCTGGGAGTTCTTCTACTGCCCAAGCCCGACCGAGGCCAGGCTTGACTTGTGAGAGTTTGGTCCACCAGGCTGTTGCTTGGAGCGGCCCGCAGACCCACATATACCTGGTTGATGGGGTTCTGGGAGTTGTTTTCTATTGCCCAAGCCCGGCCCGAGGCCACGCTTGACTTGTGAGAGTTTGGTCCACCAGGCTGTTGCTTGGAGCGGCCCGCAGGCCCACATATACCTGGTTGTGGGGGTTCTGGCGTTGTTCTACTGCCCAAGCCCGGCCCGAGGCCAGGCTGACTTGTGAGAGTTTGGTCCACCAGGCTGTTGCTTGGAGCGGCCCGCAGGCCCACATATACCTGGTTGATGGGGTTCTGGGAGTTGTTCTACTGCCCAAGCCCGGCCCGAGCCAGGCTTGACTTGTGAGAGTTTGGTCCACCAGCTGTTGCTTGGAGCGGCCGCAGGCCCACTATACTGGTTGATGGGGTTCTGGGAGTTGTTCTACTGCCCAAGCCCGGCCCGAGGCCAGGCTTGACTTGTGAGAGTTTGGCCACCAGGCTGTTGCTTGGAGCGGCCCGCAGGCCACATATACCTGGTTGATGGGGTTCTGGGAGTTGTTCTACTGCCCAAGCCCGTCCCGAGGCCAGGCTTGACTTGTGAGAGTTTGGTCCACCAGGCTGTGTTGCTTGGAGCGGCCCGCAGGCCCACATATACCTGGTTGATGGGTTCTGGGAGTTGTTCTACTCCCCATGCCCGGCCCGAGGCCAGGCTCGACTGTGAGAGTTTGGTCCACCAGGTTGTTGCTTGGAGCGGCCCGGCCCACATACCCACCACAGCCCGGCTGAACCGGAACTTCTTTTAGAAAACAGTCTAGTTTACTCTTGAAGATGTCCACGGTTGTTCCGGCAAATTTCTTACAGTCGCTGGGGGACGTTGAACAACCGCGGACCTCTGATGTTTATACAGTGTTCTCTGATTGTGCCTATGGCACCTCTGCTCTTACTGGTTCTATACTGCATTTTCTTGCATATCTCTGTTGATACACTCTTGTTCACTCCAGTACATTATATTTTACTGTGTAGATTTGTAACTTGGCCTCCAGTATTCCATGTGTATATTAATTCCTCATCCATGTAGGCAA
>WNGS01051692.1:0-10099 GCA_020271785.1 Procambarus virginalis
TGAATCTCCACTGGAGAGAATCCTGCCAGAATCAGGATGTTTAATGTCCACTCGTGTAGAAAAATTTCTCTGTCAACAATGTCATCAGAAGTTGTATATCCACTAGAGTGAGGTCCTGCCTGAACCAGGATGCTATATATCCCCTGGAGAGTCCTGCCTGAATCAGGATGTTCAATATCCACTGAAGAAAGTCCTAACAGAATCACGATGTTGGATATCCACTGGAGAGAGTCCTGGTTGAATCAGGATATTCAATATCCACTGGAGAGAGCCCTGCCTGAATCAGGATGTTGGACGTCCACTAGAGAGAGTCCTGCCTGAAACAGGATATCGGATATCTACTGGATAGAGTCTGCCAGAATCAGGAAGTTGGATAATCACTGGTGAGAGTCCTGGTTGAATCAGGATGTTGGATATCCCTGGAGAGAGTCCTGCATCAATCAGGATGTTGAATCTCCACTGGAGAGAGTCCTGCCAGAATCAGATGTTTAATGTCCACTGGAGAGTCCTGCCTGAATCAGGATGTTGGATGTCCAGTGGAGAGAGTCCTGCCTGAATCATGATGCTAGATGTCCACTATGAGGAATTATTGCCATCATTATTTTAATCATATTGGATATCTCAGGATGATAGACATCCTACATTATAATCAGGATGTAGAATACCCACGAAGGAATCCGGCGGCTGTAACGAGTATATAGGAGTCCCACTGAGGAACAACATCCAGAATTATATCAAAGGAAAGCAGATATCTATAGATGCGATGCCTTCTACAATATTCAGAGTGCAGGATATCAACAGCTCTCAGATATGCTTTCATTGTCGTCAGGATCAGAGATATCCAAAAGAATGTTCATAAACAAGGAATAATTGAGTGAATAACTCATGTTATATAATATATATATATAGCGGTTCAGTATGATGCATCACACAGCTAACCGGTCATTTCTCGGCAAAAACCTTTTGTTTTCTTTTGATTTTTAATTACCTTATTTCCTATAGAAACAGAAAATAGTCAATGATTAAATCAAATAATAAAAAAACTGACCAAAAGATAGAAACAAGCATGGTGCCTCGGGACATGACGGCTACACAGCTCAGCGGTCAGTTAAATCAGTAAAATAATTGTCAAAGATGGCGCAAAGCGGAGCTGCCACGGAAAAATCGCCACCTCGGCGAAATCGTCATTTTTCTCAAAACTCAAAATCAAAACCAGCCATAGAATCGTTTTCAAAATGCTACCATTAGAATTACCGCATCACTGGACGTTCTTCTGTTAACTCTTTCTTTGCTAATTTTAAATATTAAGGCTTTAACACATATATTTACCGAGATACAGCCAATTCAAATATCAATCATATCATCATGTTTTCTCAACATATTATAACAAAAATGAGTTGATGAACAAGTAAAATAATTATAATCAGCCTAATAGTAAATGGATTATAAAAAATTATGAGTTTCTTTCTTCGTCATTATGTAGACACTTTTTTATATCTACAAACCTATAGCAGCCTACAATCACTGTGTAGAAATTTCTCTGTCTACAATGTCATCAGAATATTGGATATCCACTAGAGAGAGTCCTGCCTGAACCAGGATGTTGGATATCCACTGGAGAATCCTGCCAGAATCAGGATGTTCAATATCCACTGAAGAAAGTCCTAACAGAATCACGATGTTGGATATCCACTGGAGAGAGTCCTGGTTGAATCAGGATATTCAATATCCACTAGAGAGCCCTGCCTGAATCAGGATGTTGGACGTCCACTAGAGAGAGTCCTGCCTGAAACAGGATATCGGATATCTACTGGATAGAGTCCTGCCAGAATCAGGATGTTGGATAATCACTGGTGAGAGTTCCTGGTTGAATCAGGATGTTGGATATCCCCTGGAGAGAGTCCTGCATCAATCAGGATGTTGAATCTCCACTGGAGAGAGTCCTGCCAGAATCAGGATGTTAATGCCACTGGAGAACCCCTTCCTGCCTGAAGTCATGATGATAGATGTGCCACTATGAGGAATTTGCCCTCATTATTTTAATCATATTGGAGATCTCAGGATGATAGACATCCTACATTATGATCAGATGTAGAATACCCACGAAGGAATCCGGCGGCTGTAACGAGTATATAGGAGTCCCACTGAGGAACAACATTCCAGAATATATCAAAGGAAAGCAGATATCTATAGATGCGATGCCTTCTACAATATTCAGAGTGCAGGATATCAACAGCTCTCAGATATGCTTTCATTGTCGTCAGGATCAGAGATATCCAAAAGAATTTCACAAACAAGGAATAATTGAGTGAATAACTCATGGTTATATAAATATATATATATAGCGGTTCAGTATGATGCATCACACAGCTAAGCGGTCATTTCTCGGCAAAAACTTTTGTTTTCTTTTGATTTTAATTACCTTATTTCCTATAGAAACAGAAAATAGTCAATGATTAAATCAAATAATAAAAAACTGACCAAAAGATAGAAACAGCATGGTGCCTCGGGACATGACGGCTACACAGCTCAGCGGTCAGTTAAATCAGTAAATAATTGTCAAAAGATGGCGCAAAGCGGAGCTGCCACGGAAAAATCGCCACCTCGGCGAAATCGTCATTTTTCTCAAAACTCAAAATCAAAACCAGCCATAGAATCGTTTTCAAAATGCTACCATTAGAATTACCGCATCACTGGACGTTTCTTTCTGTTAACTCTTTCTTTGCTAATTTTAAATATTAAGGCTTTAACACATATATTTACCGAGATACAGCCAATTCAAATATCAATCATATCATCATGTTTTCTCAACATATTATTAACAAAAATGAGTTGATGAACAAGTAATAATAATTATAATCAGCCTAATAGTAAATGGATATTAAAAAATTATGAATTTCTTTCTTCGTCATTTATGTAGACACTTTTTATATCTACAAGCCTATAGCAGCCTACAATCACTGTGTAGAATATTTCTCTGTCTACAATGTCATCAGAATATTGGATATCCACTAGAGAGAGTCCTGCCTGAACAAGGATGTTGGATATCCACTGGAGAATCCTGCCTGAATCAGGATGTTCAATATCCACTGAAGAAAGTCCTAACAGAATCACGATGTTGGATATCCACTGGAGAGAGTCCTGGTTGAATCAGGATATTCAATATCCACTAGAGAGCCCTGCCTGAATTAGGATGTTGGACGTCCACTAGAGAGAGTCCTGCCTGAAACAGGATATTGGATATCTACTGGATAGAGTCCTGCCAGAATCAGGATGTTGGATAATCACTGGAGAGAGTTCTGGTTGAATCAGGATGTTGGATATCCCCTGGAGAGAGTCCTGCATCAATCAGGATGTTGAATCTCCACTGGAGAGAATCCTGCCAGAATCAGGATGTTTAATGTCCACTGTGTAGAAAATTTCTCTGTCAACAATGTCATCAGAATGTTGTATATCCACTAGAGTGAGTCCTGCCTGAACCAGGATGCTGGATATCCCCTGGAGAGTCCTGCCTGAATCAGGATGTTCAATATCCACTGAAGAAAGTCCTAACAGAATCAGGATGTTGGATATCCACTGGAGAGAGTCCTGGTTGAATCAGGATATTCAATATCCACTGGAGAGAGCCCTGCCTGAATCAGGATGTTGGACGTCCACTAGAGAGAGTCCTGCCTGAAACAGGATATCGGATATCTACTGGATAGAGTCCTGCCAGAATCAGGAAGTTGGATAATCACTGGTGAGAGTCCTGGTTGAATCAGGATGTTGGATATCCCCTGGAGAGAGTCCTGCATCAATCAGGATGTTGAATCTCCACTGGAGAGAGTCCTGCCAGAATCAGGATGTTTAATGTCCAGTGGAGAGAGTCCTGCCTGAATCATGATGCTAGATGTCCACTATGAGGAATTTGCCCTCATTATTTTAATCATATTGGATATCTCAGGATGATAGACATCCTACATTATAATCAGGATGTAGAATACCCACGAAGGAATCCGGCGGCTGTAACGAGTATATAGGAGTCCCACTGAGGAACAACATACCAGAATTATATCAAAGGAAAGCAGATATCTATAGATGCGATGCCTTCTACAATATTCAGAGTGCAGGATATCAACAGCTCTCAGATATGCTTTCATTGTCGTCAGGATCAGAGATATCCAAAAGAATGTTCACAAACAAGGAATAATTGAGTGAATAACTCATGTTTATATAAATATATATATATAGCGGTTCAGTATGATGCATCACACAGCTAACCGGTCATTTCTCGGCAAAACCTTTTGTTTTCTTTTGATTTTTAATTACCTTATTTCCTATAGAAACAGAAAATAGTCAATGATTAAATCAAATAATAAAAAACTGACCAAAAGATAGAAACAAGCATGGTGCCTCGGGACATGACGGCTACACAGCTCAGCGGTCAGTTAAATCAGTAAATAATTGTCAAAAGATGGCGCAAAGCGGAGCTGCCACGGAAAAATCGCCACCTCGGCGAAATCGTCATTTTTCTCAAAACTCAAAATCAAAACCAGCCATAGAATCGTTTTCAAAATGCTACCATTAGAATTACCGCATCACTGGACGTTTCTTTCTGTTAACTCTTTCTTTGCTAATTTTAAATATTAAGGCTTTAACACATATATTTACCGAGATACAGCCAATTCAAATATCAATCATATCATCATGTTTTCTCAACATATTATTAACAAAAATGAGTTGATGAACAAGTAATAATAATTATAATCAGCCTAATAGTAAATGGATATTAAAAAATTATGAATTTCTTTCTTCGTCATTTATGTAGACACTTTTTTATATCTACAAGCCTATAGCAGCCTACAATCACTGTGTAGAATATTTCTCTGTCTACAATGTCATCAGAATATTGGATATCCACTAGAGAGAGTCCTGCCTGAACCAGGATGTTGGATATCCACTGGAGAATCCTGCCAGAATCAGGATGTTCAATATCCACTGAAGAAAGTCCTAACAGAATCACGATGTTGGATATCCACTGGAGAGAGTCCTGGTTGAATCAGGATATTCAATATCCACTAGAGAGCCCTGCCTGAATTAGGATGTTGGACGTCCACTAGAGAGAGTCCTGCCTGAAACAGGATATTGGATATCTACTGGATAGAGTCCTGCCAGAATCAGGATGTTGGATAATCACTGGAGAGAGTTCTGGTTGAATCAGGATGTTGGATATCCCCTGGAGAGAGTCCTGCATCAATCAGGATGTTGAATCTCCACTGGAGAGAATCCTGCCAGAATCAGGATGTTTAATGTCCACTGTGTAGAAAATTTCTCTGTCTACAATGTCATCAGAATGTTGGATATCCACTAGAGTGAGTCCTGCCTGAACCAGGATGCTGGATATCCCCTGGAGAGTCCTGCCTGAATCAGGATGTTCAATATCCACTGAAGAAAGTCCTAACAGAATCAGGATGTTGGATATCCACTGGAGAGAGTCCTGGTTGAATCAGGATATTCAATATCCACTGGAGAGAGCCCTGCCTGAATCAGGATGTTGGACGTCCACTAGAGAGAGTCCTGCCTGAAACAGGATATCGGATATCTACTGGATAGAGTCCTGCCAGAATCAGGATGTTGGATAATCACTGGTGAGAGTCCTGGTTGAATCAGGATGTTGGATATCCCCTGGAGAGAGTCCTGCATCAATCAGGATGTTGAATCTCCACTGGAGAGAGTCCTGCCAGAATCAGGATGTTTAATGTCCACTGGAGAGTCCTGCCTGAATCAGGATGTTGGATGTCCAGTGGAGAGAGTCCTGCCTGAATCATGATGCTAGATGTCCACTATGAGGAATTTGCCCTCATTATTTTAATCATATTGGATATCTCAGGATGATAGACATCCTACATTATAATCAGGATGTAGAATACCCACGAAGGAATCCGGCGGCTGTAACGAGTATATAGGAGTCCCACTGAGGAACAACATACCAGAATTATATCAAAGGAAAGCAGATATCTATAGATGCGATGCCTTCTACAATATTCAGAGTGCAGGATATCAACAGCTCTCAGATATGCTTTCATTGTCGTCAGGATCAGAGATATCCAAAAGAATGTTCATAAACAAGGAATAATTGAGTGAATAACTCATGTTTATATAAATATATATATATAGCGGTTCAGTATGATGCATCACACAGCTAACCGGTCATTTCTCGGCAAAAACCTTTTGTTTTCTTTTGATTTTTAATTACCTTATTTCCTATAGAAACAGAAAATAGTCAATGATTAAATCAAATAATAAAAAACTGACCAAAAGATAGAAACAAGCATGGTGCCTCGGGACATGACGGCTACACAGCTCAGCGGTCAGTTAAATCAGTAAATAATTGTCAAAAGATGGCGCAAAGCGGAGCTGCCACGGAAAAATCGCCACCTCGGCGAAATCGTCATTTTTCTCAAAACTCAAAATCAAAACCAGCCATAGAATCGTTTTCAAAATGCTACCATTAGAATTACCGCATCACTGGACGTTTCTTTCTGTTAACTCTTTCTTTGCTAATTTTAAATATTAAGGCTTTAACACATATATTTACCGAGATACAGCCAATTCAAATATCAATCATATCATCATGTTTTCTCAACATATTATTAACAAAAATGAGTTGATGAACAAGTAATAATAATTATAATCAGCCTAATAGTAAATGGATATTAAAAAATTATGAATTTCTTTCTTCGTCATTTATGTAGACACTTTTTATATCTACAAGCCTATAGCAGCCTACAATCACTGTGTAGAAAATTTCTCTGTCTACAATGTCATCAGAATATTGGATATCCACTAGAGAGAGTCCTGCCTGAACCAGGATGTTGGATATCCACTGGAGAATCCTGCCAGAATCAGGATGTTCAATATCCACTGAAGAAAGTCCTAACAGAATCAGGATGTTGGATATCCACTGGAGAGAGTCCTGGTTGAATCAGGATATTCAATATCCACTAGAGAGCCCTGCCTGAATCAGGATGTTGGACGTCCACTAGAGAGAGTCCTGCCTGAAACAGGATATTGGATATCTACTGGATAGAGTCCTGCCAGAATCAGGATGTTGGATAATCACTGGAGAGAGTTCTGGTTGAATCAGGATGTTGGATATCCCTGGAGAGAGTCCTGCATCAATCAGGATGTTGAATCTCCACTGGAGAGAATCCTGCCAGAATCAGGATGTTTAATGTCCACTGTGTAGATTCTCTGTCAACTGTCATCAGAATGTTGTATATCCACTAGAGTGAGTCCTGCCTCAATTGGATATCCCCTTGGATATTCAGGATGTTCAGATATCCTAAACAGAATCAGGATGTTGGATATCCACTGGAGAGAGTCCTGGTTGGCAGAATCAGTATATAGGAGTGCCCACTGGAGAGAACCACTAGAGAGAATCATATGAAACAGATAGCAGATATCTATAGATGCGATGCCTGCTACAATTCAGAGTGCAGGATATCAACAGCTCTCAGATATGCTTTCATTGTCGTCAGGATCAGAGATATCCAAAAGAATGTTCATAAACAAGGAATAATTGAGTGAATAACTCATGTTTATATAAATATATATATATAGCGGTTCAGTATGATGCATCACACAGCTAACCGGTCATTTCTCGGCAAAAACCTTTTGTTTTCTTTTGATTTTTAATTACCTTATTTCCTATAGAAACAGAAAATAGTCAATGATTAAATCAAATAATAAAAACTGACCAAAAGATAGAAACAAGCATGGTGCCTCGGGACATGACGGCTACACAGCTCAGCGGTCAGTTAAATCAGTAAATAATTGTCAAAAGATGGCGCAAAGCGGAGCTGCCACGGAAAAATCGCCACCTCGGCGAAATCGTCATTTTTCTCAAAACTCAAAATCAAAACCAGCCATAGAATCGTTTTCAAAATGCTACCATTAGAATTACCGCATCACTGGACGTTTCTTTCTGTTAACTCTTTCTTTGCTAATTTTAAATATTAAGGCTTTAACACATATATTTACCGAGATACAGCCAATTCAAATATCAATCATATCATCATGTTTTCTCAACATATTATTAACAAAATGAGTTGATGAACAAGTAATAATAATTATAATCAGCCTAATAGTAAATGGATATTAAAAAATTATGAATTTCTTTCTTCGTCATTTATGTAGACACTTTTTTATATCTACAAGCCTATAGCAGCCTACAATCACTGTGTAGAATATTTCTCTGTCTACAATGTCATCAGAATATTGGATATCCACTAAGAGAGTCCTGCCTGAACCAGGATGTTGGATATCCACTGGAGAATCCTGCCAGAATCAGGATGTTCAATATCCACTGAAGAAAGTCCTAACAGAATCAGATGTTGGATATCCACTGGAGAGAGTCCTGGTTGAATCAGGATATTCAATATCCACTAGAGAGCCCTGCCTGAATTAGGATGTTGGACGTCCACTAGAGAGAGTCCTGCCTGAAACAGGATATTGGATATCTACTGGATAGAGTCCTGCCAGAATCAGGATGTTGGATAATCACTGGAGAGAGTTCCTGGTTGAATCAGGATGTTGGATATCCCCTGGAGAGAGTCCTGCATCAATCAGGATGTTGAATCTCCACTGGAGAGAATCCTGCCAGAATCAGGATGTTTAATGTCCACTGTGTAGAAAATTTCTCTGTCACAATGTCATCAGAATATTGTATATCCACTAGAGTGAGTCCTGCCTGAACCAGGATGCTGGATATCCCCTGGAGAGTCCTGCCTGAATCAGGATGTTCAATATCCACTGAAGAAAGTCCTAACAGAATCAGGATGTTGGATATCCACTGGAGAGAGTCCTGGTTGAATCAGGATATTCAATATCCACTGGAGAGAGCCCTGCCTGAATCAGGATGTTGGACGTCCACTAGAGAGAGTCCTGCCTGAAACAGGATATCGGATATCTACTGGATAGAGTCCTGCCAGAATCAGAAGTTGGATAATCACTGGTGAGAGTCCTGGTTTGAATCAGGATGTTGGATATCCCCTGGAGAGAGTCCTGCATCAATCAGGATGTTGAATCTCCACTGGAGAGAGTCCTGCCAGAATCAGGATGTTTATGTCCACTGGAGAGTCCTGCCTGAATCATGATGCTAGATGTCCACTATGAGGAATTTGCCCTCATTTTTTAATCATATTGGATATTCCGGATGATAGACATCCTACATTATGATCAGGATGTAGAATACCCACGAAGGAATCCGGCGGCTGTAACGAGTATATAGGAGTCCCCTGAGGAACAACATTCCAGAATTATATCAAAGGAAAGCAGATATCTATAGATGCGATGCCTTCTACATATTCAGAGTGCAGGATTCAACAGCTCTCAGATATGCTTTCATTGTCGTCAGGATCAGAGATATCAAAAGAATGTTCACAACAAGAATAATTGAGTGAATAACTCATGTTTATATAAATATATATATATAGCGGTTCAGTATGAGCATCACACAGCTAACCGGTCATTTCTCGGCAAAAACCTTTTGTTTCTTTTGATTTTTAATTACTTATTTCCTATAGAAACAGAAAATAGTCAATGATTAAATCAAATAATAAAAAACTGACCAAAGATAGAAACAAGCATGGTGCCTCGGGACATGACGGCTACACAGCTCAGCGGTCAGTTAATCAGTAAATAATTGTCAAAGATGGCGCAAAGCGGAGCTGCCACGGAAAAATCGCCACCTCGCTCGAATCGTCATTTTTTCTCAAAACTCAAAATCAAAACCAGCCATAGAATCGTTTTCAAAATGCTACCATTAGAATTACCGCATCACTGGACGTTTCTTTCTGTTAACCTTTCTTCTTTGCTAATTTTAAATATTAGGCTTTAACACATATATTTACCGAGATACAGCAATTCAAATATCAATCATATCATCATGTTTTCTCAACATATTATTAACAAAAATGAGTTGATGAACAAGTAATAATAATTATAATCAGCCTAATAGTAAATGGATATTAAAAATTATGAATTTCTTTCTTCGTCATTTATGTAACACTTTTTATATCTACAAGCCTATAGCAGCCTACAATCACTGTGTAGAATA
>WNGS01051700.1:0-10486 GCA_020271785.1 Procambarus virginalis
GGTGCCAGTGCCGAGTTCTGCTGAAGATTATGTTGATGACTCATATGTTCTATACCCATTGTTGTAGTTCGGGCTTGGTCGTGGTGCGATGTGTGTAGTCGTAGGTGTGTGTTGGTTCTGTGGGTGGTTGTGTGTCCCCCGGTTGTTGGGGGTGGTGTGTCGGGGGATTTCAACTTGTTTTATTTTATGCGGGGGTTGAGCTTTGCGTCTTTGCGGCCGCCGTCCTCAACTTGTCACTAGTCAACACTGTTTACCTTAACTAAACACTACAACTTTCTTTTTTTTTGTGTTTTTTCCCAACACCACACGTGGATTGTGTGTGCTGTGTGTCGTGGGTGGTGTGGTCCGTGGTGGTGTGTGTCGTGGGTGGGTCGGTGGCTTAGTGGTTGGTGGGGTGTCGTGGTGGGGTGTCGTGCTGGTGGTAGTGTGTCCGTGTGTGCGTGTGTGTCGATGTGTGTGTGGCTGTAAGTGGTGTGTGTGTGTAGTGGGTGCGTTCTTGTTGTCCGTGGTGTGGTGTCGTGTGGGGTGTCGTGGTAGTGATGGGTCTGTGGCTGTGTGTCGGTGGGGGTGTCCGTGGGGGTGTTGTCTCGTGGTGCATGTGTGGTCGTTTGTGTAGTGGTGGCGGGTGTGTCGTGGTGGCTGGTGGTACGAGGTTGTGTTGATCGGGTACGTGTTGTTCGTGTCTGTGTAGGTGTGGTGTTACGCTGGTGCGTTGTGTGTGTCGTCGGTGGTGTGTGTCGTGGTGTCGTGGTGTCGTGGGTGTCGGGTCGTGCTAGTCGGGGTTGTGTAGTGGTGTGCATGGTCGGTGCAGTGTTGGTGGTGTCGTATATGGTGGTGTAGTCGCGTGTCGTGTGTGTGGTGTGTGTGTAGTGGGTGGGAGTGGTAGCATGTCGTGGGTGTGTGTCGGTGGGTGGGTGGTGTGTGGGATGTGTGTAGTGTTAGTGGGTGGTGGTCGTGTGTCGTGGGGTTGGTTGTGGTCGTGGTGGGGGTGTGTCGGTGGTGGTTGTCCCGGGTGTGTGTGTGTGTCGTTGTGTGTGTGCGTCTGGTGGTGGTGTGGTGCGGTTGGTGTTGGATGTTAGTGTCGTGGTGGGGTTGTGTGTGGGTGGGTGTGCGGTAGTGTGTGTGGTGGTGGTGTGGTGGTGTATGGTGGTGGTTGTCGTGGTGGTAGTGTGGCGTGTGTGGTGTGTGGTGTGTGTCGGTGTGTGTGTGGTAGTGGAGGTGGTCGGGTGTGTGTGTGGGTGTGTGGTCGTGAGTGTGTGTGTGGTAGTGTGCTGTCGTGGTGGTGTGGTGGGTGTGCGTGTGGTGGTCTGTGGTCTGTGGGTCTGGTCGGGGTGGACCTCGGGCTGAGTGGTGGGTAGTGGTGTAGCTGGGGTAGGTGTGGCTCGGTGTGTGGTGGTGGCGTGGGGTGTGTGGTGTCGTGGTGTGGTGTGTGAGTGTCTGGTGTGTCTGTGTGGTGTCGGTGGTGTGTGGGTGGTTGTGTGACATGTGTCTGGTGCGGCGTGTGTCGTCGTGTGGGCGGTGTGGGGTCGGTGGTGTGTGTGTGTCGTGGTAGGGTGTATGGTGCGTGTGTGTCCGTGGTGGTGGGTGGTGGTGGTGGTCCCTGATGGTTGTGCGTCTAGAGGTTATGTGTCGTGGTCTGGTGTGTGTGTTGGTGCTGGGTGTGTGCGTGGTGGTGTGTCTGGTGTGGTGGTGGTGTGTGGTGGCGTTGTGGTGGGGTAGGTGTGTAGTCGTGGGTGGGGTCGGTGTGATTGGGGTGGGTGTGTGTGATCGTGGGGTGTGGCGTGTGGTGTGGTCGATGTTGTGTGTGTCGGTCGTGGTGTGTGTCGGGGTGTGTGTGTGTCGAGGTGTGTGTTGTGTCGGGGTGTGTGTCTGTGGTGTGTGTCGTGGTGTGGTGTTGGTCGTGGGTGGTGTGGCGATGCGGTGGCTGGTGGTCGGAGGTGGTAGTGGTAGTGGGTACGAGTGTGTGTTGTCGTAGTGTTGTCGTGGTTGGTGTGTCAGGTGTGTACTTGGGTGTGTCGTGCTTGTGTGTGTGTCGATGTGTGTGTTGTCGTGGTGGTGTGTGTCGAGTGTGTATGTGTCGATATGTGTGTGTGGGTGTCGGGGTGTGCTGACGTTGTAGGGTGTGTGTCGAGGTGTGTGGTCGGTGGTGTGTGGCGTGTGGTGTGTCGTGTGTTGGTGTACGTGAGTGCGTGTGTGTGTGTCGGTGGTGTGTAGGTGTGTGGTGTTGTACGTGTGTGGCTGTCGTAGTGTGTAGCTGGTGGCTGTGTCGTGCGTGGGCGTGTGTCGTGGTGGCTGTGTCGTGAGTCGGTGTACTCACCTATTGCTACTACCAGTTAGTTGGCTTGCGGGGGTTGAGCTCGGCTCTTTCGTCCCGCCTCTCAACCGTTCAATCAACAGGGCTGTACAGTTTCCTGAGCCTATATGGGCTCTATCATATCTACAATGAAACTGTGTTAGGAGTCGCCCTCCACCACATCGTCTTCCTAATGCTTCCATTGTCAACCACCCTCTGACACTAAAAAAGTGTCTTTCTAATATCTCAATGGGGCTCATTTGGGGCACTCAGGCTTCCCCTTGGTCCCCTAGTGCGTGTGCCCCTTGTGTTAAACAGCCTGGTCTTTATCATACCCTGTCGATCCCCTGAGAATCTTGAATGTGGTGATCATGTCCCCCCTAACTCTTCTGTCTTCCACGAAGTGAGGTTTACATTCCTGCGTCTCGCTCCTCGTAGCTCATACCTCTCCAGCTCGGGTACTAGTCTGGTGGCAAACTTTGAACCTTTCCAATTTAAGTGCTTATGCCTTGACTAGATAGGGGACTTCCATGCTGGAGCCGCATACTGCCAAGGATTGGGTCTGACATATGTGTGATGATAATGTTCTGAAAGATTCCTTACACAAGCTTTCTAAAGGCCGTTCTTATGTGTAGCCAAGCCTGGCATACTGCTGATGTTATCCTGCTTGATATGAGCTTCAGGGACAGGCTCTGGCGTAATACTCACCCCAGGGTCTTCCTACTCTCTGCTGACTCTTGAAGTATTCATCTCCAAATGATCCTTGTATCTGTCTCCTGCTCCTACGCCGATCTTCATTACCATTACATTTGCTTGGGTATAACTCTAAACAGCCATTTGTTCGACCATTCCTGCAGCAGTCAGGTGTGTGTGCGTTGGTCGTGGGATCCGTCTGTGCTCGGGTTGTGTGTGTCGTTGTGATTGTGTGTGCGATGGTCGTGTTAGTGTGTGATGGTGTGGTGGGTGCGTGGTAGGTGGTGTATGGTGTGTGGTGTTGTGATGTGTGTCGTGTGTGGTGTCGTGGTGTGTGGTGTAGTTGTGTTGTGTGTGTGTTTCGTGGTGTTGTGTGTCGTGGGTGTGGTCCGTGGTGTGTTGTGGTCGTGTGTGGTGTGCGTGTGCCGTGGTGGTGTGTGCCGTGGTGGTGTGTGTTGGTGTGGTATGTGTGGTCGGTGGGTTGTGTGTGCGTGGGTGTGTAGTCGTCGTGTGGTGTGTTGTCGTGGTGGGGTGTGTGGTGGTGTGGTGTGTCGTAGTGGTGGTGTGTGGTGTCGTGGTGGTGTGTGTCGTAGTGGTGTGTGGTGTGTCGTGGGTGTGTCTGTTTGTCGCTGGTGTGTTACGTGGGTGGTCGGTGCGTGGTGCGTGGGTCGGGCAGGGTGTGGGGGGGGTGGCCTGAGTCGTGGTCGGGTGGGTGGACGGCTGCGTAGGGCGTCAGTAGGTGGCGTGGGTCGTGATGGCGTGGGTCGTGGTGGCTGTGGGTGCGTGGTGGTGTGTGTGTCGTGGTGTGTGTGTCAGTGCGTGGTGTGTGCTGTGCGTGGTGGCGTGGTGTGCGTGGTGTGTGTGTGTGTGTGTGTGTGTGTGTGGTGTGGGTCGGTGTGGTTGTGTGGTGGGTGTGGGCGTGCGCGTGGGGTCGTGGTGGCGTGGGTCGTGGTTGGGGATCAAATGAAGGGGTTGAGGCTCTATGCCCTTATCTTCTTGAGATCATCTTGGGATGATTTACGGGGCTTTAGCGTCTCCGCGGCCCGGTTCCTCTACCAGCCCTATTTGTGTACACACCCCTCAGGAAGCAGCCCCTAGCAGATGTCTAACTCCCAGTACCTATGTTACTGGTAGGTGAACAGGGGCATCGGTGTGTAAAAAAACTGCCCATTTGTTTTCGCCTCCGTCGGGGAACGAACCCTGGAACTCAGGGCTACGAATCCCTAGCGCTGTCCACTCAGCCGTCACGCCCCTAGACAGGCGGACCTTGTACACACTGACAGTATACCTGGACTACAAGCCATGCTGATGCGTCAGTGTTTCAGTTGCTCATTTGATGTACAAGTTAGCAGCGTTATCAGGAAAGTTACGACATCAAACTGCAGGATTAACCTTCGTATCTCAACTTGACAACTTTATTTTATCATTAGTAAATACCCAATTAGCATTGCTTGATACTTTCACCATTGTTATCTTGTACACTCTGGTTCATCATTCCTCACTGCTTTGTTTAATGAATTGTCATTGTTCCTCTTTATTTCTCCTTGTTCGTTTAATTATATGAGTTATCAGCTCAAGTACTTGGTCGTCAGTAGGTCAACCAGTTCACTCACGCCACGTGTGTCATAGTGGTTGAACTGAGCCATTGTTCAGTGGCTCATTATCAGGCTGTTGAACTCGACTAATCATGCACAAACACTTCATGAAGTTCTGAACGGTTTCAACCTTTGTACTTGGAGAATTGGGACACGCTGTAGTTAAGGAGTGACGTCAACGAGGCCTTTGGTGAGCGTACTCGTCCACTTATGGCATGAAGAGTGTGGGTAGTGTCTCTTGACCCTCTCACAGTGGTGGCAGGGGCGGACGACCTCTCTGTGTGGTGGCAGGGGCGGACGACCTCTCACAGTGGTGGCAGGGGCGGTCGACCTCTCTGTGTGGTGGCAGGGGCGGACGACCTCTCACAGTGGTGGCAGGGGCGGTCGACCTCTCACAGTGGTGGCAGGGGCGGACGACCTCTCACAGTGGTGGCAGGGGCGGACGACCTCTCTGTGTGGTGGCAGGGGCGGACGACCTCTCACAGTGGTGGCAGGGGCGGACGACCTCTCTGTGTGGTGGCAGGGGCGGACGACCTCTCACAGTGGTGGCAGGGGCGGACGACCTCTCTGTGTGGTGGCAGGGGCGGTCGACCTCTCACAGTGGTGGCAGGGGCGGACGACCTCTCTGTGGTGGCAGGGGCGGTCGACCTCTCTGTGGTGGCAGGGGCGGACGACCTCTCACAGTGTGGTGGCAGGGGCGGTCGACCTCTCACAGTGTGGTGGCAGGGGCGGACGACCTCTCACAGTGTGGTGGCAGGGGCGGTCGACCTCTCTGTGGTGGCAGGGGCGGTCGACCTCTCTGTGGTGGCAGGGGCGGTCGACCTCTCTGTGGTGGCAGGGGCGGTCGACCTCTCACAGTGTGCAACCCGTCCTCGCAAATTTAATAAGTCAATATTGACTTATTAAATATGTGCATAGGTGACATAATAAACATAATAGTTTCCCTTGAAAAGCTTCATAGAAAACACCGACCTTACCTAACCTTGCTAGTATGTTAAGATAAGCATCTTATTGCTTCGTAATTACAATTATTACCTAACCTATACCTATAATAGGTTAAGTAACAATTGTAATTACGAAGCTATAAGATGCTTATTTTAACATACTAACAAGGTTAGGTAAGGTCGGTGTTTTCTATGAAGCTTTTCTAGGGAAACTATTATGTTAAGTATGTCACCTATGCACGCAACTAATAAGTCAATATTGACTTATTAAATTTGCGAGGACGGGTTGCTGTGTGGTGGCAGGGGCGGACGACCTCTCACAGTGTGGAGGCAGGGGCGGACGACCTCTCACAGTGTGGAGGCAGGGGCGGACGACCTCTCACAGTGTGGAGGCAGGGGCGGACGACCTCTCACAGTGTGGAGGCAGGGGCGGACGACCTCTCACAGTGTGGAGGCAGGGGCGGACGACCTCTCACAGTGTGGAGGCAGGGGCGGACGACCTCTCACAGTGTGGAGGCAGGGGCGGACGACCTCTCACAGTGTGGTAGCAGGGGCGGACGACCTCTCACAGTGTGGAGGCAGGGGCGGACGACCTCTCACAGTGTGGAGGCAGGGGCGGACGACTTCTCACAGTGTGGAGGCAGGGGCGGTCGACCTCTCACAGTGTGGAGGCAGGGGCGGACGACCTCTCACAGTGTGGTAGCAGGGGCGGACGACCACCACCCACACGGGCGTCACATAAAGGAAAGGTGACCTATTAAGACCAACCAACTCTACTGAATCACATTTCTCTCTCCTGTCTTAGTCCATAATATAAACATATCAACTTACCGGTTCGTGTGACTCCCACTTGAATTGCAGGCGATGAGTCACAATAACGTGTCTGAAGAATGTTGACCAGACCACACTAGAAGGTGAAGGGACGACGACGTTTTGGTCCGTCCTGGATAATTCTCAATCGACTTGAGAATGGTCCAGGACGGACCGAAACGTCGTCGTCCCTTCACTTTCTAATGTGTGGTCTGGTCAACACTCCCACTTGAATTAGTAATATATATATTGAGCGTTCTTAATATACATGTAGAATGAAGCTGGAGTAATGACTTCAATATGTGTGGAGTTAAGAGGTGTGGCAGGCATTACTACTGCTCTCTTGTATGGGGCTGAGGAGAAAGGTGGCGGTGAAACAGATGATTGACCGAGTCGTTGGAGTGTTGAGAGACAGTGTTGGTGATCTTAGCAGGAGGGACACAGGAGACAACACTTTAACAACCAACACATCAAAGTCTTGACATTATAAGTTCCGAATGAAACTATATATTGCGCATGTCTACGACACAGTTTGTTCAGCTCTCAACATTCTTGAGGTTATCTTGAGATGATGTCGGGGCTTAGCGTCCCCGCGGCCCGGTCCTCGACCAGGCCTCCTTTTTGTTACAATGCCGCCCCCCCCCCCAGGAAGCAGCAGCCCGTAGCACCTGTCTAACTCCCAGGTACCTATTTACTGCTAGGTAAATAGGGGCATCAGGCTGAAAGGAACTCTGCCCATTTGTTTCCGCTTCCACCGGGGATCGAACCGGGAACCTTAGAACTACGAATCCCGAGCGCTGTCCACTCAGCCGTCAGGCCTCCCCTGTCTCAATTTGTTTTTAATTTTTATTTTATTGTTTACTACGAGGAGAGGGGGGGGGTTACCCGGCGTTTCCCGGGTCCGTTCGTTTCCTGTCAGCCCATCTATCCATCCATCCATCCATCATCTATTTCTCCATCTATCCATCCATCTATCCGTCCAACAATTCATCTATCTATCCAACTTATCATCTATCCATCCATCTGCTAATCTATACATCCATGTCCATCTACTTACCTGTGTAACGATCTATCTATCCGGCTGTATCACTTCATCTATCTCATGCATCTACTCCTATATTCTATCCATCATCTCCATTAACTCCCCCTCGTCTCCTTTCCTTCGACACGCCCCCCAGCCTATCCCCCTTACCTTCGGTCCCCCCCCCACTCCCCCCTTCTCTATCCCTCCCCTTGAATATTATAAATCCCATAATAAGAGGAAGCGACACCACTGCCTTATAATATATAAATAATATAAATAATATTATAACAACATTCACATATAATAGTACACCCTTACCAATATAGTTTTCTACAGGAAGGGGAAACTTTAAAATATAATTTACGTGTTTTTTCTTTATATTGTGGTCTTCTAAAAAGCAGGAAAATATATGTAAATTTCCCCGAGATCAATGAATAATGGTATATATTTCTATATGAACAAAAAACATATTGAATTTCTTTTTTTTTTGCAAAATATTTTCGTATAGTATTTGGGGAGTGCCACAAAGCGTCGTGGAGGTGTGAATGTGACCCTGGCACGCTGTTCTCTCTTGAATTGTGGCAACCCCGACTAGCTTATGTTCATCCCGTACCCCAGACCACTCCCGTGCAAGGTTGGGTGAGGCTAGCCCCGAGCGTCTGCCCTCCAACATATTCTCTCTCTCTCTTATAGGTATTTATGCGTGTTGAATATAGATGTGCTTGGGATATAAGAGGTGTGTTTGGAATACTTGAGATGCGGTTGGTTAATAGATACCCAAGATGTATATAGAATATGGAACATGTGTTTGGAATACATATGTGCTTGCGATATAAGTGTGTTTGGGATATATACGTGTTTGTGGTATATATATATATGTGTTTGTGGTATATATACGTGTTTGTGGTATATATATATATGTGTTTGTGGTATATAAGATGTATATAAACATATAAGTGGTATATAAGTGCTCGGGAACTCATTAAAGTTGCAAAGCAGCACGAGAGAGATGGAAGGGAAGACGGAATATTCCACAACTGGAGAGCCAGGTGTCCCTTGAGGTGATATAAGGAGTACCTCACAGGAGGGAAGCAGAGGGTTATGATGAGAGCAACCAGTGATCAAGGCCACTGCCATAAGGGTCAGTGTGAGAGCTCATCCTGTTTCTGATACTTGCAAGAGACTTGCCAGAGATAATTGGTTCTCCATATCAATGTTTGCAGCTGGTGAAAAGCTCTATAGAAGAATCAGAACAGAAGGGGAGTGTACTCACCTACCACAGGGGAGTGTACTCACCTGTGATACCCTACATAGGGATCATGTCACATTCAAGGAGGTGACTTGAGAAATGGATGCTAGACTTTAATCTAACCAAATGCAAAGTGATAATAATAACAAAAGTGGTGAGAAGACTCACAAAGCAATATAGAATGTAGCAAGACCTGGGATTAAACATACTTCATGTCTAGTGCTGGGAACTGCTTGCTGAGAGCATATTCATGCCTTCTGAAATATGTTTCAACCATGAATGAGAGCTTAGCCATTTTGGCAACATCATGTCTGCTGACGGATTGTTCTGTTATTATATGTAGAAAAGAATCCCAGTATTGCATACAAGGCAATCATGCCATCCCGAGCACAACCTCTGCAACATTGCCCAATCTGTGCTGATAATATTTAGAGACATAGACTAGGGATCAATAAGCCGGAATGACCCAATCAGTTTAGCCTCGCCAGGCACGATAGATATTTAGAGTACATTTAAAGTCATCAGGCAGAACAGGCTTTGTAGGATGCCTGTTATGCAAGGCAGATGATTCAGCTTTCATAGGTATTTAGGTTGTGTGACATAGTGTAGGTTACACTACATATGACACTTGAGCAGTAGTGTTACCTCGTGGACTCTACCCCTCAAGTGGACACTTGTACACCCATCCAGTTCCCCGCCACACCCCCTACCATGGGAACACTGCCACACCCCCTACCATGGCAACACTGCCACACCCCCTACCATGGCAACACTGCCACACCCCCTACCATGGCAACACTGCCACACCCCCTACCATGGCAACACTGCCACCCCCCTACCATGCCAACACTGCCACACCCCCTACCATGGCAACACTGCCACACCCCCTACCATGGCAACACTGCCACACCCCCTACCATGGCAACACTGCCACACCCCCTACCATGCTGATGTGCTTCTTGAGATTTGCGCACCATACAGCTGCTGCATAATCCAGTTTTGGTCTCACGAAGGTCATGAACAGTTTCTTTAGTATTTCACCATGCATATAGTTAAAAAGCAAGCCTGAAGTTGGAAAGGGACACATACGCTCCTCTCACAATGTTCTTTATGTGTTCCTCTGGCGACAGTTTACTATCGTAAACCACCACTTGGTCTCCTTACTTAGAGTTCTAATAAAGTGTGTGTGTGTGTGTGTGTGTGTGTGTGTGTGTGTGTGTGTGTGTGTGTGTGTGTGTGTGTGTGTGTGTGTGTGTGTGTGTGTGTGTGAGGGGTGACAATGAGTCAGGGGTCACTACCCCCTCACTGCGAGGCGCGGCACGGGGGGGGGGGCCATAATTACCAGAGATCTGGTGACTATATTAACCCGTCGTCAGTCTTCACCACCAGCAGGTAAATAAATCATTCTTAAGTTGTATTTCTTAACAATTAACTTTATATTTCTGGAGACGTTGGAGTGGCCAGTGAGAAGATGGTCTCCTCGATGTCTAGGTGAGATGCAAAGACATATTGCAATCAATCATATTGCCAACAATATTGCAATGAACAGCCACGAGTGGACAGAAGCCGTCAAGGATTAATCAACAATGGCTACACCAACTGAAAAGTCAAGACCAACATTGGGAAAATATAATTTAAAATGGAGTGAAACCGACAGCGCCAGGTTATCTTGAGGTTATCTTAAGGTTACCTTAAGGTTATCATGAGGTTATCATGAGGTTATCTTGAGGTTATCTTGAGATGATTTCGGGGCTTAGCGTCCCCGCGGCTCAGTCTTCGACCAGGCCTTCTTTTTGTTACACATCCCCAGGAAGCAGCCCGTAGCAGCTGTCTAACTCCCAGGTACCTATTTACTGCTAGGTGAACAGGGGGCATCAG
>WNGS01051701.1:5000-12693 GCA_020271785.1 Procambarus virginalis
GGCGATGGTACCTGTAGAGACCAAAGGGGGTTATAAAGGCGGACAATACCTTAGCTCGCTCCGTTAAACTCACCTGGTAGTAGCCCTTTAGTAGGTCTACCTGAGACAGGTAGCGGGCATTACCAATGGCATCCAAAATGTCGTCTACTCTGGGTATTGGGTAGGCGTCCTTCACTGTGACCTGGTTCAACTTCCTATAATCCGTACACAGACGGATTTTGCCGTGAGGTTTGGGTACCAGGATGCATGGTGAGGCCCAGGGGGACTCACAGGGGGTAGCCAGTCCATGGTCCAAGAGATACTGTACCTCAGCCCGCATGACTTCCGTTTTGCTCGGGCTGATTCGGTAGAATGGTTGGCGAATCGGCTGGGTGTCAGGTAGCAGTTGGATGTCGTGCCGAGTCACAGTACACTCTTGGGGGTCATCTCGAAACAACTCTTGATATTCTCTGACGAGTTTGATTAGTGGAGCACTATTATCGTCCTGAAAATGATGTTGAAGGTTAGTAAGGATTTCCGAGTTAGAGAGCGCTGGCTCAGTGTCAGTGCTCTCGGAAGGAGAAGCAGGGAAGGTCTCACTGTGGCTGTATGGACCTGTAAATGAGGTGAAATTGGTTAACACAGTGGGAGGAACCCCATGGTAGGGCTTGAGTAAATTAATGTGGCACAACTGGGTCTTCCGCCGCCTATCGGGTGTCTCGAGAACGTAGTTGAAGTTGTTCCGGCACTCCTTAACACGGTAGGGTCCTGAGAACCTGTTCTGTAAAGGAGAACCTGGGATAGGGAAATAGGCAAGCACTAAGTCTCCTGGTGTAAACTTCCTTACTTTACAGTGCCGGTCGTAACGAGTCTTTACGTTCACAATATATATATATATATATATATATATATATATATATATATATATATATATATAATATATATATATATATATATATATATATATATATATTAATATATTAATATATATATATATAATATATATATATATATATATATATATATATATATATATATATATATATATATATATATTTTGTTACGATAGTCTCCTTCAATAGAGATTTGGCTGCTCTTTCCTATCGTCATGTTACTTCATTACATCTGCAACATCTAGATACTACAAACAAGTGTAGTACGTATTGAGTAAAATAAGTTCCTGTCAAGCACATACGTATCAGACACTCGCTCTCCACCTCCGCCTTCCATCGTCGCCGATCACCAAACTACCACTCCCAGCCAGCCCGCTGAAAGAGCTGAAGGAGGCGTTTGAGAATTCTGTGTTGCGTTTCACTTACGAGATGGAGAAGGATGGGAAGCTGCCCTTTCTAGATGTAACAGTCATGGAAAGGAGCGGAGGTTTCCACACTGCAGTCTACACTAAGGAAACAAACATAGGAATGTGCCTAAATGCCAACAGTGACTGCCCAGACAGGTACAAGAGGAGTGTTGTTAACGCTTGTGTCGACCGTGCTCTCAGCCACAGCTCAGAATCGAAGCAACTCGACGAAGAACTCTGTAGGGTAAGGCAGGTCCTAGTCAACAACGGCTTCTCCAATGGTTTCATTGAAGACATCTTAAGAAGGAAAGTGAAACGCCATGCAACCTCTGAAGAGACAACTAATACAACACCTATACCCCCTATTAGACTATTTTACAGGAACTTCTTTTCCACAGCTCATAAAACGGAGGAAAGGGTCCTGAAAGATATTGTTAATAGAAATGTTATCCCTACAGACAAAAATCAGAAGATACAATTGACGATTTACTATAAAACCAAGAAAACAGCCAGCCTACTCATGGGAAACTCTCCAGACACTGAACAGAACGCTCTAAAAGAGACCAACGTCGTCTATGCCTTCAAATGGGACTGTTAGCCTAAAAAAACTCAGTATATAGGCAAGACAACATCTCTTTCCAGGCGTTTAACGATGCATAAGCAACAGGGCTCCATTAAGGAACATATAATCTCTTCCCACAACCAAACCATCACGAGAGAAATCTTAGCAAACAACACAGAAATCATTGATAGATACAGCGACAGCAGGCGGCTTGACATCTGCGAGGCACTACACATCAAGAAGTCAACACCAACAATCAACAGCCAATTAACGCGCAACTATATTCTACCCACTTCAAGACTCCGCTCCAATATAGAAGCATCAAGAAATATGGGCCATATAGAAATATATATATATATATATATTATATATATATATATATATATATATATATATATAACTGAAAACTCACACCCCAGAAGTGACTCGAACCCATACTCCCAGGAGCAACGCAACTGGTAACTACAGGGCGCCTTAATCCGCTTGACCATCACGACCGGACATAAGGAAGTGATAGCCTGAGCTATATGAACCACTTCCCCGCCGGCACCTGGATGGTTATCTTGGGCATAGCATTTTATCAAATCACCTCATTTTTGGGGCAACACGTGAGGAACACAAATGCAAACAAGCCTGAATGGTCCCCAGGACTAGATACAACTGAAAACTCACACCCCAGAAGTGACTCGAACCCATACTCCCAGGAGCAACGCAACTGGTATGTACAGGGCGCCTTAATCCGCTTGACCATCACGACCGGACATAAGGAAGTGATAGCCTGAGCTATATGAACCACTTCCCCGCCGGCACCTGGATGGTTATCTTGGGCATAGCATTTTATCAAATCACCTCATTTTTTGGGGCAACACGTGAGGAACACAAATGCAAACAAGCCTGAATGGTCCCCAGGACTAGATACAACTGAAAACTCACACCCCAGAAGTGACTCGAACCCATACTCCCAGGAGCAACGCAACTGGTATGTACAGGGCGCCTTAAACCGCTTGACCATCACGACCGGACATAAGGAAGTGATAGCCTGAGCTATATGAACCACTTCCCCGCCGGCACCTGGATGGTTATCTTGGGCATAGCATTTTATCAAATCACCTCATTTTTTGGGGCAACACGTGAGGAACACAAATGCAAACAAGCCTGAATGGTCCCCAGGACTAGATACAACTGAAAACTCACACCCCAGAAGTGACTCGAACCCATACTCCCAGGAGCAACGCAACTGGTATGTACAGGGCGCCTTAATCCGCTTGACCATCACGACCGGACATAAGGAAGTGATAGCCTGAGCTATATGAACCACTTCCCCGCCGGCACCTGGATGGTTATCTTGGGCATAGCATTTTATCAAATCACCTCATTTTTTGGGGCAACACGTGAGGAACACAAATGCAAACAAGCCTGAATGGTCCCCAGGACTAGATACAACTGAAAACTCACACCCCAGAAGTGACTCGAACCCATACTCCCAGGAGCAACGCAACTGGTATGTACAGGGCGCCTTAATCCGCTTGACCATCACGACCGGACATAAGGAAGTGATAGCCTGAGCTATATGAACCACTTCCCCGCCGGCACCTGGATGGTTATCTTGGGCATAGCATTTTATCAAATCACCTCATTTTTTGGGGCAACACGTGAGGAACACAAATGCAAACAAGCCTGAATGGTCCCCAGGACTAGATACAACTGAAAACTCACACCCCAGAAGTGACTCGAACCCATACTCCCAGGAGCAACGCAACTGGTAACTACAGGGCGCCTTAATCCGCTTGACCATCACGACCGGACATAAGGAAGTGATAGCCTGAGCTATATGAACCACTTCCCCGCCGGCACCTGGATGGTTATCTTGGGCATAGCATTTTATCAAATCACCTCATTTTTTGGGGCAACACGTGAGGAACACAAATGCAAACAAGCCTGAATGGTCCCCAGGACTAGATACAACTGAAAACTCACACCCCAGAAGTGACTCGAACCCATACTCCCAGGAGCAACGCAACTGGTACTACAGGGCGCCTTAATCCGCTTGACCATCACGACCGGACATAAGGAAGTGATAGCCTGAGCTATATGAACCACTTCCCCGCCGGCACCTGGATGGTTATCTTGGGCATAGCATTTTATCAAATCACCTCATTTTTTGGGGCAACACGTGAGGAACACAAATGCAAACAAGCCTGAATGGTCCCCAGGACTAGATACAACTGAAAACTCACACCCCAGAAGTGACTCGAACCCATACTCCCAGGAGCAACGCAACTGGTATGTACAGGGCGCCTTAAACCGCTTGACCATCACGACCGGACATAAGGAAGTGATAGCCTGAGCTATATGAACCACTTCCCCGCCGGCACCTGGATGGTTATCTTGGCATAGCATTTTATCAAATCACCTCATTTTTGGGGCAACACGTGAGGAACACAAATGCAAACAAGCCTGAATGGTCCCCAGGACTAGATACAACTGAAAACTCACACCCCAGAAGTGACTCGAACCCATACTCCCAGGAGCAAGCAACTGGTAACTACAGGCGCCTTAATCCGCTTGACCATCACGACCGGACATAAGAAGTGATAGCCTGAGCTATATGAACCACTTCCCCGCCGGCACCTGATGGTTCCTGAGCTATTATGAACCACTTCCCCGCCGGCACCGGATGGGTATATCTTGGGCATAGCATTTTATCAAATCACCTCATTTTTGGGGCAACACGTGAGGAACACAAATGCAAACAAGCCTGAAGGTCCCCGGACTAGATACAACTGAAACTCACACCCCCAGAAGTGACTCGAATCCCATACTCCCAGGAGCATCACAGCTAACTGGTCAAGTTACAGGGACGCCTTAACCAGCTTGACCTCACGACCGGGACATAAGGCAAGTGATAGCCTGAGCTATATGAACCCACTTCCCCGCCGGCACTCGGATGGTATATCTTGGGCATAGCATTTTATCAAATCACCTCATTTTTGTGGGCAACACGTGAGGAACACAAATGCAAACAAGCCTGAATGGTCCCAGGACTAGATACAACTGAAAACTCACCACCCAGAAGTGACTCGAACCCATACTCCCAGGAGCAAGCCATGGTATACAGGGCGCCTTAATCCCTTGACCATCATGACCGGACATAAGGAAGTGATAGCCTGAGGCTTATGAACCACTTCCGCCCCGCCGGCACTCGGATGGTATATCTTGGGCATAGCATTTTATCAAATTACCTCATTTTTGGGGAAGCACTGCAGGAACACAAATGCAAACAAGCCTGAATGGTCCCCAGGACTAGATACAACGAAAACTCACAACCCCAGAAGTGACTCGAACCATACTCCCAGGAGCACAGCAAATGGTATACAGGGCGCCTTAACCACTTGACCATCCGACCGGACATAAGGAAGTGATAGCCTGAGCTATATGAACCACTTCCCGGCCTGCACCTGGATGGTATATCTTGGGCATAGCATTTATCAAATCACCTCATTTTTTGTGGGGCAACACGTGAGGAACACAAATGCAACAAGCCTGCATGGTCCCCAGGACTAGATACAACTGAAAACTCACACCCCAGAGTGACTTCGAACCCATACTCCCAGGAGCAGCACTGGTAGACTAAGGGACGCCTTAAACCGCTTGACCATCCACTGACGGACATAAGGAAGTGATAGCCGAGGCTTATATGAACCACTTCCCCGCCGGCACTCTGGATGGTTATCTGGGCATAGCATTTTATCAATCACACTCATTTTTTGGGGCAACACGTGAGGAACACAAATGCAAAAAGCCTAATGGTCCCCAGGACTAGATACAACTGAAAACTCACACCCCCAGAAGTGACTCGAAACCCATACTCCCAGGAGCCAAAGCAACTGGTATGTACTACGACGTGGCTGCCTTAATCCAGCTTGACCATCACGACCGGCCTCATAAGGAATGGATAGCCTGAGGCTATATGAACCACTTTTCCCCCGGCACATCGGCATGGTTATCTTGGGCTAGCATTTTATCAAATCACCTTCATTTTTTTGGGCAGACACGTGAGGAACACAAATGCAAACAAGCCTGAATGGTCTCCAGGCATAGATGCAACTAGAAACTCACACCCCAGAAGTGACTCGAACCCATACTCCCAGGAGCATGCAACTGGATATACAGGGACGCCTTAATCCAGCTTGACCATACACGACCGGACATAAGGAAGTGAGTAGCCTGAGCTCATATGAACCCACTTCCCGCCGGCACTCGGATGTTATCTTGGGCATAGCATCTTATCAAATCACCTTCATTTTTTTGGGGCAACACGTGAGGAACACAAATGCAACACAAGCCTGAATGGTCCCAGGACTAGAAACAACCTGAAAACCTCACACCCAAGAAGTGATCTGAACCCATATTCCCAGGAGCACAACTGGTAACAGCAGGGACGCCTTAATCCCGCTTGACCATCACGACCGGACATAAGGAAGTGATCAGCCTGAGGCTATATGAACCATCTTCCCGCCGGCACTCGGAATGGTATATCTTGGGCATAGCATTTATCAAATCACTCATTTTTTGGCGTGAGGAAACAAATGCAACAAGCCGAAGTCGCTAGATAAATGAAAAGACACCCAAGACTAACATATCAGGACTGCGGTCAAGGGAGCCTTACATTGACCTCACACGCTAATGGGATACCGAGCTTAACATTAGCAGAGCATATATGCTGCCCGGAAGTGTTTATAGCACCTACACTCTGTAGTTCCGGGAGGTCATGTTAGGCGTCCCCTGTACATACCATCGATTCCTGGGTGGTCTCACTTCGGTTGATTAGTTGACGTCCGGGACACACTGTTGCAGTCTCACGTGTGCCCACATGAGGTGATGTAGTGACAAGATACACGATTGGCGGGAAGTCATAAGCCTCGTTATCATTCCTACAGTGGTTAAGCTCCCGTACTACCGTTGCGATCCCTTATGGTAGTCCGCGGGGTGGTTCTTGTTAGTCCTCAATCAGCTGTTCATTGTTCTACTTCCAAAAAAGAGGATTGAAAATGTGACAATCATAGCGGGGGGCGGGGAATGTTCTATAGCCTGAGCATACTCTTATGTCCGGTCGGATGCAATGTTGCACCCTGACAACCAGTTGCGATTCCTGGGTATGGGTTCGAGGCTTCTGGGTGAGTTTTCAGTTGTATCTAGTCCTGGGGACCATTCAGGCTGTTATCATTTGTGTTCCTCACGTGTTGCCCCAAAAAATGAGGGTGATTTGATAAAATGCTATGCCCAAGATACCATCCAGGTGCCGGCGGGGAAGTGGTTCATATAAGCTCGGCTATCACTTCCTTATGTCCGGTCGTGATTGGTCAAGTGGATTAAGGCGCCCTGTAATTACCAGTTGCATTGCTCCTGGGAGTATGGGTTGCGGAGTCACTTCTGGGTGTGAGTTTTCAGTTGTATCTAGTCCTGGGGACCATTCAGGCTTGTTTGCATTTGTGTTCCTCACGTGGTTGCCCCAAAAAATGAGGTGATTTGATATAATATACATTTGCCCAAGATTAACCATCTCAGTTGCCGGCGGGGAAGTGGGTTCATAGTGAGGGGGGTGGGGGGGGGGGGCGGCTATCACTTCCTTATGTCCGGTCGATGATGGTCCGAAGCGGTTAAGGCACCCTGTCAGTACCAGTTGCATTGCTCATGGGAGTGATGGGTTCGAGTCACTTCTGGGGTGTGAGTTTTTCAGTTGTATCTCATCCGTGGGCCATTCAGGCTTGTTTGCATTTGTGTTCCGCACGTGTTGCCCCAAAAAAATGAGGTGATTTGATATAACTGCTATGCTCGCCAAGATTACCATC
>WNGS01051706.1:0-11424 GCA_020271785.1 Procambarus virginalis
CGACTGTCTCGTGGAACAATTCCATAAAGCTCAAGTTACCAAAAAGCCAAACGCTTAACTATGCTGACGACTTTGTGGTCATCGTCAATGTCAAAGGCACTAGGAATCATGCACAAAAATGCCTAGACATCAACAGCAGGGAAGCGGAACGCATAGCAGTGAAAAAAAACAGCAATAAAACCAAAGCAATGGTCGTAAAAATGAGAACTCAAGACATCAGACTTGCAACAGAAGGACACGAAATTGAGTGGGTTACCTCTTTTCAATACCTTGAAGTCATAATAGACAGCCTGTTGAAATTCACTCAAGAAATTGAATATCTTCGGCAACGTTGTAAAGTCAGAAACTCAGCTTTGCGCTCCCTGACAAGTCTTAGAGATGGTGCATCTCTACCAGTACTCAAAATGTACTACGTACAAGCAGTTAGGTCACTCATTGACTATGCTCCTGCTCTTACATCCCTCAGTGATAACAATGGGAGAAACTGGAAGTGTCTCAAAATGATGCCTCAGAACAATGCTGGGAGCACCTATATGGACGCGTCCAGAGAATCTAAGAATGGAAACCAACTTACCAGCATTAGAAAACAGGATCAAACAAAGAATAGTATCATAACCCAAAAACTTGTGGAACCACCGCCAGACTGTCAATCAAAGATAGCATGCACAGATCGCTCACAGAAACCTTCAATATTGAGCAAGTGCATGGACGGATAATCTGGACAAGATTATAGAGAAAGCTGACTTGAAAACTGACCATTAAAAACAAAAAAAAAGATAGACATATCAACACTTTCGGCAGCCTCCTCCATGGAAAGAATTGGGTCGAAAGATAATCATTGAAGGATTACCGGTTAAAAAATCAGTATGTGACTCGCAGAGGCTCAAATCAGTCATAGAACGACAAATGGAAACCATCTCAAGACCGACAACGACTCACATCTTCACAGTTGGATCAGTTGATCAAGAAAGAGGTTCTGCTGGGGCAGCAGTTTACACTAATAACCATGAAGCTTACTGGAGCATGAATAGTGGGCGCTCAACATTGCACCCAGAATTATATGCCCTGAAGGAGGCCATACATTATGCAATTGAGCATAATTTACATGATGTCGTCATTTATACCAACTCTAAATCTTCGCTCCAGGCATTGTTATCCAGCCATCACAGAAGATAATACAAACTCATCACAGAAATCCAACATATAGGGAAAGAGACATACACTCTAGGGCTGTCAATCACTCTATATTGGATACCAAGTCACATTGGTATCTTCATTTCATTCATTTCAAATGATAATGAAAAGGACGACTCACTAGCACATTATCCGCCACCAAGATAATGTTATTAAAACAAAGCTAAAACCAGTGTGCTAAAACAGAAGTGAAAAAATAAACGAGAAAAAAGGAGGAAAACTCCACCTCCATTTAAAACTGTAACGGTTCTAGTGTTACGTAAAGTATGGTGACAATAAACACAAACACTAAGAGAATATATATATTTAGTTGAGTATACAGAAGTATGCAGGTGATACTTTGGCGAGCACTGGTGTGAGTTGAGCGCACTGAGAGTCGGTACAGTATCTCGCAAGTGTCTGATCTAGACCACACTTGAAAGTAGACTGGTTATTATTCGATTGATGAAGATTAAGCCACCCAAAAGGTGGCACGGGCATGAATAGCCCGTAAGTGGTGGCTCTTTTGAGCCATTACCAGTATCAATAGATGATACTGGACATCTGTGGAGGTGCGACTGCACCCTGCGTGACGGGAGATGTCTCCCGTGGGTTATTATTCGATTGATTGATGAAGATTAAGCCACCCAAAAGGTGGCACGGGCATGAATAGCCCGTAAGTGGTGGCCCTTTTGAGCCATTACCAGTACCAAGAGCTGATACTGGAGATCTGTGGAGGTGCGACTGCACCCTGCGTGACGGGAGATGTCTCCCGTGAAGAGGAGAATTGATTGATGAAGATTAAGCCACCCAAGAGGTGGCACGGGCATGAATAGCCCAATGAATAGTGGTGGCCCTTTTGAGCCATTACCAGTATCAAAAGATGATACTGGAGATCTGTGGAGGCGCAACTGCACCCTGCGTGACGGGAGATGTCTCCCGGACCAAATGGTGGGTTATTATTCGCTACTCTGCTGCTTATATGCTCGGGCAACACCTCACCGTTCTCCAAAGGTTGGCAGGAATATTAACTGGAAGTAGAGAAAGGTTTGAGTTCCATAATTAGTACTAAGAAGAGCTTTGCGTCTCTCGTTAGGCTAATGCTTTTGGAGCGAGTATATTATTGGGATAATCTACTCGCTACAGAACTCCTCCCAGGGGATGAAAGGAAAAACACTTGATCAAGGAACCTAGCCGGTCGGTGAATTGTACGCCCTTCTCGCGTTGTATATCCCTCAAAGTTAACTTCCTCCTCTTCGCTGATGTCATCTAACTGGGGTCGTAGGGTGGTAGGTCGCACTGGATCGTCCGTCGTCGTAGGTGGCGGTGCTGCTGGTAACTGTGGTCGAAAAGTGAACGGCGTAGTTGGCGGATGTGTCTCTGGAGGGATGTCTGGGGCAGCGTCACAGTGTGCTGGTTTAAGGCAATCGATGGAGATGTTTACCCGTTGTCCTCTGCGTTCAATGGTGAAGAACTTCGGTGTTCGAGAAACCACTTTTAATGGTCCTTCGTAAGGTGACTGTAGAGGGCGTCGAACAGTGTCGATTCTTACAGACACGTGTTCAGTTGTGTGGAGCTCATGAGGCACATACATAGCACGAGTTGTCGATTGGCGTGGTGGTGTAGGCCGAATGCTTGTCATGGCCGCCCGTAATTTCTGGACAAAAGTGAGGTCTGGGGGTGTGATGAGTGGCGTCGGGGTTAAGAATTCGCCCGGAAGCCGCAGGCTAGATCCGTATACTAAGTCTGCTACCGAGAATCCACTGCCCTCCTTCGTGGCCGAACGAATGCCAAGCAAGACTAATGGAAGGTTGTCGATCCAATCATCAGGGCGTGCTTGAGCTTTTAGGGCGGCTTTTTGTTGTCTATGAAAGCGTTCTACCATTCCGTTCGACTCAGGGTGGTATGCTGTGGTTCGGTTGTGTGTGGTGCCGAGGAATTCCATAAGTTCCTTCCATAGAAATGATTCGAACTGTCGTCCTTGGTTGGTGATGATGACAGAGGGGCTGCCAAAACGGGCGACCCATCCAGAGAGGAAAGCCTGGACCACTGACTAAGCTGAGATGTTGATTAATGGGATTGCTTCCGGCCATCTGGAGAATCGATCGATGCAGGTGAGTAGATAAGAATATCCTCTTGCCGACGGTAATGGTCCAACGATGTCTACATGCACCACCTCGAAACGGTCAGAAGGTAACGGGAACTGTTGAAGCGGGCTCTTTGTGTGTCGATATGTTTTCGCTCGCTGGCACTGGAGACATGAGCGAGTCCATCGTCGAACATCGGCATTGATTCCTGGCCATACGACATACTCCGTTAGTAGTTTCTGGAAGCACGTACTCCTGGGTGTGCTAGGGAGTGAAATACTGAGAATGTTTTCCAGCGAAACCGGGCAGGAATGTAGGGCCTAAGTGCTCCCGTCCGTGAGGTGTCACAGATTATACTTCCGCCACCTTCCATGGGAATCTCGATGAACCGAAGAGCTGTGTCAGATGTTCGTAATCGCTGCAGATCAGGGTCTTCCCGTTGGGCCTTGCTGATTACACAATAGTCCACCTGAGCTGAGATTTTCACGACGTGGTTTATGGTGGGTCGAGACAGTGAATCGGCTATGACATTGGTAGTTCCTTTGACATGGTGGATATCCGAGGTAAATTGGGAGATAAATCCCAGTTGGTTGGCTAGTGAACATCACCCTTGGCCGACAGTGCATAAGTGAGAGGTTTGTGGTCTGTGAGGATGTGGAAGTTCCGCCCCTCGAGGAAGTGCCGGAAATGTTGTATGGGTGCGTAGATGGCGAGCAGTTCCCTATCAAAAGTGCTGTACTTCTCTTCAGTGGGTGACAGGCGCGCTGAAAAGAAAGCAATTGGGCGCCATTCTTCTTCAATGAGTTGTTGTAGTACAGCACCAATTGCTGTGTTTGAAGCGTCGGTAGAGAGATTAGTGGGAGCGTCAGACACTGGGTGTGCAAGTAAGGTGAATTCCGCCAGCTTGTGTTTTATGTCGGTGAATGCTGTCTCTGCCTGGGGAGTCCACTCCAACGAAAAACGGGACGTGAGTTTCCGACCACGTAAGAGGTCGTATAAGTGTTGCAAGATGCCCGAACAATGTGGGATGAATCGATGATAAAAATTCACCACGCCAAGAAATTCTTGCAACTTCTTTGGAGTGGATGGGCGCATGAATTCCTTGATTGCCTCGATTTTCTTCTCTAGTGGTTGGACCCCTGCTGCTGACACACGGTGTCCCAAGAAATCCAGCTCTGGAACATGGAAAATACACTTCTCGGAGTTGAGCTGCAAGCCGAAGTTGCGCAGACGGGTGAGAAGGAGTCGGAGGTGTAGCAGATGTTCTGTCGGTGATGTACTGGCCACCAGCAGATCGTCAATGTAGGCGTAGCAAAAAGGAAGGTCCTTAACTACTTGGTCGATGAAGCGTTGGAATGTCTGGGCTGCATTCCGTAGACCAAAAGGCATCCGGACGAATTCAAACAGTCCAAAAGGTGTTGTGATCGCTGTTTTCGGAATGTCTGCCGGTTCCACAGGGATCTGGTGAAATGCCCGCACAAGGTCAATTTTCGAAAAAACGGTTGCGTTAATCCCTGTGAGAAATCCTGGATGTGTGGTATTGGGTAGCGATCCGGCAGAGTACGAACGTTGAGAGCCCTGTAGTCCCCGCAAGGGCGCCATTCCCCTGGGGCTGTTTTTCGGGACCATATGGAGAGGTGAAGCCCATGGACTGTTCGAAGGGCGGATTATTCCTGCCTCCTGTAGCTTGTTGAATTCAGCACGTGCTACCGCCAATCGTTCCGGTGCCAGGCGGCGTGGTCTGGCGAAGGTAGGTGCTCCCGTTGTAGTAATGTGATGCGTAATCGTATGTTGCACTTCTGGTCGAGGGCTGGCGGTTGGGTCACATCTTTGAATTCATCCAGGAGTGCTTGAAGTTCCGTAGATGCGACTGGGGTGACGCTGTTAACTGTGTAGAGGTACTAGGGGAGGCTCGAAGTACTGCACCTGCGGGATCCACAATAAGTCGATGGTGTTGCAGGAAATCCCATCCAAGAATGGGTTGTTCCACATCCGCTATGAGGAAAGTCCACGTAAAGCGACCCAGAGAGGCGAAATCGAGAACCAGGGCGCGGGTCCCATATGTACGGACGGACGTACCATTGGCGGCACGTAAGTCCAAACCAGGAGTGCGGGTCGGTTTGACCAGTGGGGAGGCAACACACACACACAGCTGCTGCACCTGTGTCAACGAGGAAACGGCGTTTGGTTATGATGTCAGATATGTAGAGCAGTGTAGTGTTTGAAATGGCGGGGTTACTGGCCGTTAACAGTCCCCGCCGAAGTAGTTTCCCGACCAGGAACAAGGAGCCCTACAGTTGTGGGCTTGGTGTCCGAACCTCTGGTGGTAAGAACAAAGCTCTCCTCGGTGTTCTCGCTGTCGCCTAGATCCTGATACTGGATTCGCGTGGTACGTCCTCCCTGGGCGGAAGAAACGCCGGTTCTGGAGGACGTCGAGTTGTTGGGTGTCTGTAGTCTGCTGTGTATCACTGAGGTGGGACAGCGTAGCGTTATCAGACGTCGTATGAAGCCGGTCTGCCAGTGTAGCCAGCTGGGCTAATGGGGTGTCGTCAGCCATACTGAATAGGGCCGGTTGAATGTGTTTTGGACAGAGTTGTATCCAGAGTGATCTCACAATCTCGCTGGGGGCTGGGCCAGTTGCAGTATGCATTACATACTGAATATGCCGCAGAAGCTGGGCTGGTGTTTTGTCTGCTAATCTTTTGTCAGTGAGGAGTTGGTCCTTTGTTGAATGCGGCGTTTCATCGCTGCCTGTAGAAGAGCGGCCTTCAATGCGGTGTACGTCCTGGTGTCTGGTGATGGTGCGGTGATGACAGCGGAGGCAGTGTGCATAGCCTCCGAGGAAAGTGTTGGCAGGGTACAGGCATATCGGGCTTTCTCAGTCGAATTTCGTGGTGGTCGAAAATAGCCTCCATCTGCATGAACCAAAATTCTGGTTCATCTGCATTGTATGCTGGAAACCTGGTAGATAAATCCATGACGAAGATCTAGTTTGCGACTAGGTGTTCTTTTCACTCACTGGGTCACCAATGTAACGGTTCTATTGTTACGTAAAGTATGGTGACAATAAACACAAACACTAAGAGAATATATATATTTAGTCGAGTATACAGAAGTATGCAGGTGATACTTTGGCGAGCACTGGTGTGAGTTGAGCGCACTGAGAGTCGGTACAGTATCTCGCAAGTGTCTGTCTAGACCACACTTGAAAGTAGACTGGTTATTATTCTTGATTGATGATGAAGAGTAAGCCCACCCAAAAGGTGGCACGGGCATGAATAGCCCGTAAGTGGTGGCCCTTTTGAGCCATTACCATATCAGAGCTGATACTGGAGATTGTGGAGGTGCGACTGCACCCTGCTGACGGGAGTGTCTCCCGTGGTTATTATTCCATTGATTGATTGATAAAGATTAAGCCACCCAAGAGTTGGCACGGGCATGAATAGCCCGTAAGTGGTACAATTTTGTTCAGTAATTCTTTTCAGTATTCTGAGGTTGCATTTAATCGTCAAGCTGCTATCGCGGGGGAGGATACTGCTTCACAGTCTTTATGAGGGTGTCCAGCTGCTGGACACCTTTTTTGACCAGGAGAGTGGCTCTGTTGATGCTTCAGGGTGGCCACTGCAAGATTCAGGGACTCTTAAAGCTCTTCTAAGGTTGTTGATTGCTTCACATTCCAGAAATAGTGAAGCGAGAGCTTTATGTGACAGTTTGGCAGAAGATGCACTCTCTCTGTCGGGGTTCACCAATCTCCCAGTTGCATCTGTAACCTAGACGTAGTCTATATAACCTAACTGCTATTTCCCTGTGGATTCCTTTTGGGATATTTAACCTTTCTAATTTGGTTGCCTGAAGATACCATGTTGCAGAGGGCGAACCTTCAGCTATTCTCTGGTGTAGATAGGCTTTGTTGAGGTATGAGAGTTTTTTGGTGATGATGTATTTTTATGTTCTTTAGGCTGGGTTGAATTGTTTATGTATCACTGGATGACGAGTTGCCATTTAGCAATTTCATCAGCTTTCTCATTTAATGGGATTCCAACATGGGATGGGATCCAGTTTAAGGTTATGTTGAGTCCTTTGCCTTTACGACTGCTCCAAGATACAAAATGGTGGTAATTATTTCCACGTTATCTTTCCACTGTTTTTGTCCTATATTTTATTTGAAGTGCAGCTTTTGAGTCTGTGTGTATGATTGCATTTTGAGTGTTTTGTGCAATCACATATGCGAATGCCTGTTGTATGGCAAACAGCTCAGTTTGGGTTGATGATACTAGTCCTCCCAGTCCTCCAGTATGCCTGTACGCTGGCCGTGCAAAGAGCAGCGCCAGCACTCTCATATTCGTGTCCACCGATCCGTCTGTGAAGATGTGGGTGGCTCCTGCTACTGCTATGCTATACATTTTCTTCTATTATGCGCTTAGGATTGTCGGATCATAGGCAGCCTTTTTTCATTGGGAGACTTTCTATTACTATGTTGAAAGTAGTTCTTCCCACGGTGCGGAAGAAGTGTAATTTGGGTGGGTTGATCACCCCTCTATCAAGAATCATGCTTTTTAAAGTAGTCTGTTTAGGACTTTTCCTGCTCTTGCAGCCCAAGAGTTTCCATTGTTTTGGCCTAGTCCAACCACCAAGGCCTGCGTACTGGGATTGGATCAGAGAAATAATTATCTTACTGATAATTGTAGCTGTTCTTTGTGATATTCTTTCTTGAAGAGAGGACAACCCTTTCCAGTCTTAAGTTTCAAGCCTGGTCCACATGGGGCTCCCAGTGCGGCTCTCATAGCATTGTTTGGGCAACTTCAAGCTTTTTCCACTGTTGGTGTGATAGACTTGTGAGTGCAGGTGCGGCATATCGATCACTGATCTGACTGCCTGTACATAGTATGTGCGAAGGACTTGCAGATTGGCTCCTCCAGAGAGGGAGGTTAGCGACCTGAGGATTGCCGTCCGGGCCGCAGTTCGCTCTCTCAGTGACCTCAGCATTAAAATTCATTGTGTGTCCAAGATTATTCCTAGATACTGATAGGTGTCCACCATTCAATTGGTTGACCCTGTACTGTGAGTTGGATGTTGGGCTTCGCTATTTTTATGGGCATGGCTTTTGACTTTGAAGGGTTGAGTTTGATACCAATCTGTTTTGCCTCTTTACTGATGCAGTCTAAGCATTTGGGTGCAAGCGCGCCGCATCCCTTCCTTTTATGATGATGACAAAGTCGTCCGCGTAGTTTAGCAGCCTGCAGTGATGTGGAAGTTTCAACTCATTATTCTTTCCATTAAACAGGTGAAGAGAAGGGGCTGAGAATACCTCCTTGCGGTGTACCATTTTCATGTCTTTTGTACTCAGAGACTGTGCCATGAAGTTTTACTCTGCTTCTCTGTTTATGAGACAGTTTTTGGTCCAGGAGAGCAGGTTGCCTCTGACCTCTTTGTCGATGAGGCAGCAGAGAATAGTTGGGGCGCTAGTCAGTTCAAGGGCTTTCTCGAGGTCAGGAATATCAGATTCCTGGTCTGTCATTCAAGTGGGCTAACAGAGTTGTAATACATTCCACTGTGCCAACCCCTCTTCTATAGGCATACATATCATGTGCAGTTTAGGCTTTTCCACTCCAGTCTGTTGAGTGTCATTCTGTCAGCCGTCTTGGCTGCACAGCTTTGGAGAGAAGATGGGCCTGGAATTAGCTGGATCTTTGGTTTTGGGATCGGCACTATGTNGAGCACTAGCAGCATTATCTATAATCACTGGCATGGGATCTACGAGTCTGTTACTGCTCGTATGCACATTACCCCACTATCCCAGATCACTGGCTCTCTACCCACTGTACACCATGTCTTTCTCCCCTTCGAGCGAGGACTTAGTCCGGATTCTGTGACGACCGCCGTCGTAGATGAAGCAGGAGGTGAAGCAGTTGAGTAGTCAAGCCACCACGACGCCCTATACTCAATTTGGCCGAATGAGTACAGAAAGCGTCTTGACAACGTGGCAGCTGTGTTCAGAATTATGCCTACTCAGGCGATTCCGCGTCCTCCTCGAAATAACAATGAGAGGAAGGCATACAGCGGCCTACCCCTCTCAACCAATCAGCAAGTGGTAGCATGGTCCCTAGGGTGACTCCAAGATGGCTGACCAACATGGCGCCTCAAGATGTTTACTAAGATGGCGGCTGTTTCCATGACGACGACTCAAGTGGCTAGCGGGCGGGAGGCCCACAGCTCACCCAACCCGTCCCAGGCCTAGTTTGTTCCTGCGCAAACTCGAGTCTCGCTCCAAGCCATACAATAGATGATGCTATCATCTCTATCACTGTCCACAGACGTGCTACCCCGGCCAGGGTAACATTTCTGTACTGCTGATGACTGGAGCTCTCACATATGAGCCCAAACACTAGATGTTTCGGTTGCTGGTTACCAAACTTAAGTCCGCACACTTAACAAGTGTACTGGCTTTCACAGGCATAAGAGCACTATTGTAAGTGACCTGGTGAACCATCTCCTCACACTGCAGTGTACGGGCCATTGCAGATTAGGCAGCGTCGGTGGGAGGATGTGCAGGCTGTGTAGTGGGGCTCCTGGGCGTAGATACTACATTTCTGCATATGTTCGAAGCACTTCCTGGTTTAGTGGGAGTACCGGTAGCACTTGAAGCACTGGCGGAGCTCCGTGTATCGTTCCTTGGTCATCTGGGCAGGTGGAATGGTGATTCCGGCGCACTTAAATCCGTGTTCCGTGGCATGAGTCGCTGCGATGGCCGTACTGAAGGTCACCTTCAGTGTCGGTCTGCGGGTGTTATCGGAGTTGGTGCTGGTCCTGGCTACTACCGCGGTCAGCATCGGGTTCAAGGCATTGATGCTGGCGAGGATGTCGTCATCTCTGCGTGCAAAGATGCAAGCGCTGATGTGTCTGGCAAACACACTCATATCCGCCAGGTAGCGTCGTGAGGAGTGAGGGTGAGGCCGGCGTCTAGCAGGGTGGTCGTGGTGGAGGCGGCGAATAGCTTCTCTAGGTCGTTGTCGCTGGAGAAGAGAAGGTGAACACCTTCTCTAGTCTCCAGGATGTCAGCCGGTGAGACATTTCCGATGGTAGAGACCTTTTCTAAGATCTCAGCCGTGGTGAGAACGAGGTCCTCTCGAAGGCGAACCTTGACCCTGTGCAACATTGTCCAGGTGGGCCCTGGACCATAGATGCGTGGGTCTGTTATGGGACTTGGTGTGACCCCTGAAGTCTGAACCGATTGATTGATGATTGATGAAGATTAAGCCACCCAAAAGGTGGCACGTGCATGAATATCCCGTAAGTGGTGACCCTTTGGAGCCATTACCAGTATCATTAGCTGATACTGGTAATCTGTGGAGGTGCGACTGCACCCTACGGAGAGGTCGTGACCTCTGATGTCTGAACCTGTTTAACGTCCGAGATATATAGAGTTAGTCCGGCGAGGCTGGGTGAAGGACTATATCCTCTCCTCCTACTATCCGGATCACCTGCCCTCTCCTGATCATTAGCTCAGCATTTTTGTACTGTTCTGTGTTTCTTAACTCCTTGAGTTTGCCTCATAGTACCATGTCGTTTTTTTTTTGTTGCTTAATTGTGAGGTCTGGAGATATGTATACTTGGTTATACCCTTTGAGATCTTTGAGTTTGCGGGAACTGTTGAGTATTCTCCTGTTCAAAATTTGTAATGGTTATTCGTACCATATTTACTTTACTTTACCTCCCGACATTTGATATACTTAATTCCTCCTCCTTACTTATCAGTTTCTCTATCATTGCCTCAATGAGTGCCTGGTCATTCTTGTCTTCTTTTCTCGCAAGGTTTTTATAATGAGGTTGATTTTTCGTCTTTGCCTATCCATGAGTGTGATGGATATGTGATATCCATGGTTGTGATACTTACATACTATCAAGCAAGAGGAGCCACACATCTATAGATCATTCAATGAAATCAGCAGATCCCTAGATGTTACAACTGCTCTGCTTAGACTTGACTATAAATATCTCTGGAAATTTTCATTACCTGTTGATGTAGACCTGACAAAATGTAGACTGTAAACTAAATTACTGACACACCCTGTCACTATGCGATGATCACAGACAATTCTATTACAAATGTACAAGAAATGTGTAAATATTTAATTCAAAATTATCTGCTACCAGAAATTTTTGC
>WNGS01051708.1:0-11450 GCA_020271785.1 Procambarus virginalis
ACTCTCACTCTCTACACACACTCTCACTCTCCACACACACTCTCACTCTCTATACACACTCTCCCTCTCTATACACACTCTCACTCTCTACACACACTCTCACTCTCTCCACACACTCTCACTCTCCACACACACTCTCACTCTCTACACACACTCTCACTCTCCACACACTCTCATTCTCTCCACACACTCTCACTCTCTACGCACACTCTCACTCTCTACACACACTCTCACTCTCCACACACTCTCACTCTCTACACACACTCTCACTCTCTACCACACTCTCACTCTCCACACACTCTCATTCTCTCCACACACTCTCACTCTCTACGCACACTCTCACTCTCTACACACACTCTCACTCTCCACACACACTCTCACTCTCTATACACACTCTCACTCTCTATACACACTCTCACTCTCTACACACACACTCTCACTCTCTACACACACACTCTCACTCTCTATACACACTCTCACTCTCTACACACACTCTCACTCTCTACACACACACTCTCACTCTCTACACACACTCTCACTCTCTCCACACACACTCTCACTCTCTATACACACTCTCACTCTCTATACACACTCTCACTCTCCACACACACTCTCACTCTCTACACACACTCTCACTCTCTACACACACTCTCACTCTCTATACACACTCTCACTCTCTATACACACTCTCACTATCCACACACACTCTCACTCTCTACACACACTCTCACTCTCCACACACACTCTCACTCTCTATACACACTCTCACTCTCTATACACACTCTCACTCTCTACACACACTCTCACTCTCTCCACACACTCTCACTCTCCACACACACTCTCACTCTCCACACACACTCTCACTCTCCACACACACTCTCACTCTCTACACACACTCTCACTCTCCACACACTCTCACTCTCTACACACACTCTCACTCTCTACACACACTCTCACTCTCCACACACACTCTCACTCTCTACACACACTCTCACTCTCCACACACTCTCACTCTCTACACACACTCTCACTCTCTACACACACTCTCACTCTCTACACACACTCTCACTCTCCACACACACTCTCACTCTCTACACACACTCTCACTCTCCACACACTCTCACTCTCTACACACACTCTCACTCTCTACACACACTCTCACTCTCTACGCACACTCTCACTCTCCACACACTCTCACTCTCTCCACACACTCTCACTCTCCACACACACTCTCACTCTCCACACACACTCTCACTCTCCACACACACTCTCACTCTCTACACACACTCTCACTCTCCACACACTCTCACTCTCTACACACACTCTCACTCTCTACACACACTCTCACTCTCTACGCACACTCTCACTCTCTACACACACTCTCACTCTCCACACACACTCTCACTCTCCACACACTCTCACTCTCTCCACACACACTCTCACTCTCCACACACTCTCACTCTCTCCACACACACTCTCACTCTCCACACACTCTCACTCTCTCCACACACTCTCACTCTCCCACACACTCTCACTCTCCACACACTCTCACTCTCTCCACACACACTCTCACTCTCCACACACTCTCACTCTCTCCACACACTCTCACTCTCCCACACACACTCTCACTCTCCACACACTCTCACTCTCCACACACTCTCACTCTCCACACACTCTCACTCTCCACACACTCTAGTGAACTAGTGACCTTGGAGAGTGGGCACTAGAAGAAAACCCAGACATAATAGCACTCACAGAAACAAAGCTAACGAAAATCATAACAAATGCAGTGTTTCCACAGGGCTACTATGTAGTGAGGAAAGAGAGAGAAGGGAGAGGAGGAGGTGGTGTGGCTTTGCTACTAAGAGAAGGTTGGAGTTTCGAAGAGATGGTAATTCAGAACTGTGAAGGTTTCAGTGACTACATATCAGGCACCATTGCAACTGGAGGACAGAAAATTATAATAGTAGTCATATATAACCCCCCACCGAATGACAGAAGTCCCAGACAGGAATATGATAGAAACAACATGGCCACCATCAATATAATAGAGAGCAGCTTCTGTGGCTAGCAGGAACGGATCCAGACTTCTAATCATGGGAGACTTCAACCATGGGAAGATAGATTGGGGGAACAGAGACCCACACGGAGGCCCAGACACATGGAGAGCTAAGCTGCTGGATGTGGCAACAAGAAACTTTCTAAGTCAACACGTCAAGGGCCCGACAAGAATGAGAGGAGGGCCTTGCTTGATCTGATATTTACCCTAAATGAGTCGGATATAAGGGAAGTTAAGTTGGAAGCCCCCTTGGGAATGAGTGATCATAGTGTATTGAGCTTTGAGTACCTGGTTGAGCTAGGAATTATCAACCCCAAAAAAGAACTGGAACCAAAGGGCTGGCGTACAGAAAGGGAAACTATGAGGAGATGAATAAATTCCTATGGGATATACATTGAGACACAGAACTCGGAACCAAGTCCGTACAAGACATGATGGACTATGTCACCCAAAAATGTCAGGAGGCTGTAAGCAGGTTTGTCCCAGCCCAACAGGAAAAAACAGAGAAGCAAAGGAAGAATCCGTGGTTTAATAGGGAATGTATGAAAGCAAAGGAGCTGAACAAAAGGGCATGGAGGAACTTCCGTAATAACAGAACACCAGAAAGTAGAGAGAGATACCAGAGAACCAGGAACGAGTATGTCAGTGTGAGAAGAGCAGCTGAGAAAAGGTATGAAAATGATATAGCTAACAAAGCCAAGACTGAACCAAAGCTACTACACAGTCACATCAGGAGGAAGACAACAGTGAAGGAACAGGTGATTAAACTTAGGGTGGGCGAGGACAGGTACACAGAGAATGACAAAGAGGTGTGTGAAGAACTCAACAAAAGGTTCCAGGAGGTCTTTACAATAGAACAGGGAGATATCACGGCGCTGGGAGAGGTGGCAGCAAACCAGGTGACCTTGGATAGGTTCGAAATTACAAGAGATGAGGTCAAAAAGCACCTATTGGAGCTGGATGTGAGAAAAGCTGTTGGGCCGGATGGAATCTCGCCATGGGTATTGAAAGAGTGTGCAGGAGCACTTTGCTTACCACTCTCCATAGTGTATAGTAAGTCACTGGAAACGGGGGACCTACCAGAAATATGGAAGACTGCTAATGTAGTACCAATATACAAAAAGGGTGACAGACAAGAGGCACTGAACTACAGGCCAGTGTCCTTAACTTGTATACCATGCAAGGTGATGGAGAAGATTGTGAGAAAAAACCTAGTAACACATCTGGAGAGAAGAGACTTCGTGACAACCCATCAACATGGGTTCAGGGAGGGTAAATCTTGCCTTACAGGCTTGATAGAATTCTACGATCAGGTGACAAGAATTAAGCAAGAAAGAGAAGGGTGGGCGGACTGCATTTTTTTGGACTGTCGGAAAGCCTTTGACACAGTACCCCATAAAAGGTTGATGCATAAGCTGGAGAAACAGGCAGGAGTAACAGGTAGGGCGCTCCAGTGGATAAGGGAGTACCTAAGCAATAGGAAGCAGAGAGTTACAGTGAGGGGTGAGACCTCAGACTGGCGTGAAGTCACCAGTGGAGTCCCACAGGGCTCTGTACTTGGACCTATCCTGTTTCTGATATACGTAAATGATCTCCCAGAGGGTATAGACTCATTCCTCTCAATGTTTGCTGACGACGCCAAAATTATGAGAAGGATTAAGACAGAGGAGGACAGCTTGAGACTTCAAGAAGACCTGGACAAGCTGCAGGAATGGTCGAACAAATGGCTGTTAGAGTTTAACCCAAGCAAATGTAATGTAATGAAGATAGGGGTAGGAAGCAGGAGACCAGATACAAGGTATCATTTGGGAGATGAAATACTTCAAGAGTCAGAGAGAGAGAAAGACCTGGGGGTTGATATCACGCCAGACCTGTCCCCTGAAGCTCATATCAAGAGGATAACATCAGCAGCATATGCCAGGTTGGCTAACATAAGAACGGCCTTTAGAAACTTGTGTAAGGAATCTTTCAGAACATTATATACCACATATGTCAGACCAATCCTGGAGTATGCGGCTCCAGCATGGAGTCCCTATCTAGTCAAGCATAAGACTAAACTGGAAAAGGTTCAAAGGTTTGCCACCAGACTAGTACCCGAGCTGAGAGGTATGAGCTACGAGGAGCGACTGCAGGAATTAAACCTCACTTCGTTGGAAGACAGAAGAGTTAGGGGGGACATGATCACCACATTCAAGATTCTCAGGGGAATCGACAGGGTTGATAAAGACAGGCTGTTTAACACAAGGGGCACACGCACTAGGGGACACAGGTGGAAACTGAGTGCCCAAATGAGCCACAGAGATATTAGAAAGAACTTTTTTAGAGTCAGAGTGGTTGACAAATGGAATGCATTAGGAAGCGATGTGGTGGAGGCTGACTCCATACACAGTTTCAAGTGTAGATATGATAGAGCCCAGTAGGCTCAGGAAACTGTACACCTGTTGATTGACGGTTGAGAGGCGGGACCAAAGAGCCAGAGCTCAACCCCCGCAAGCACAACTAGGTGAGTACACACACACACACACACACACTCTCACTCTCCACACACTCTCACTCTCCACACACACACTCACTCTTTCCACACACACTCTCACTCTCTCCACACACACACTCACTCTCCACACACTCTCACTCTCTCCACACACACTCTCACTCTCCACACACTCTCACTCTCTCCACACACACTCTCACTCTCCACACACTCTCACTCTCTCCACACACACTCTCACTCTCCACACACTCTCACTCTCCACACACACTCTCACTCTTTCCACACACACTCTCACTCTCCACACACACTCTCACTCTCCACACACTCTCACTCTCCACACACACTCTCACTCTTTCCACACACACTCTCACTCTCCACACACACTCTCACTCTCCACACACACTCTCACTCTCCACACACTCTCACTCTCCACACACACTCTCACTCTTTCCACACACACTCTCACTCTTTCCACACACACACTCACTCTTTCCACACACACACTCTCACTCTTTCCACACACACACTCACTCTCCACACACTCTCACTCTCCACACACACTCTCACTCTTTCCACACACACTCTCACTCCTTCCACACACACTCTCACTCTTTCCACACACACTCTCACTCTCCACACACACACTCACTCTCCACACACTCTCACTCTCCACACACACTCTCACTCTTTCCACACACACTCTCACTCTTTCCACACACACACTCACTCTCCACACACTCTCACTCTCCACACACACTCTCACTCTTTTCACACACACTCTCACTCTTTCCACACACACTCTCACTCTCCACACACACACTCACTCTCCACACACTCTCCACACACACTCTCACTCTTTCCACACACACTCTCACTCTCCACACACACACTCACTCTCCACACACTCTCCACACACACTCTCCACACACTCTCCACACACACTCTCACTCTCTACCACACACTCTCACTCTTTCCACACACACTCTCACTCTTTCCACACACACTCTCACTCTTTCCACACACACTCTCACTCTCCACACACACACTCACTCTCCACACACTCTCACTCTTTCCACACACACACTCACTCTTTCCACACACACTCTCACTCTCCACACACTCTCACTCTCCACACACTCTCACTCTCCACACACTCTCACTCTCCACACACTCTCACTCTCCACACACACACTCACTCTCCACACACTCTCACTCTCCACACACTCTCACTCTCCACACACTCTCACTCTCCACACACACTCTCACTCTCTCCACACACACTCTCACTCTCTCTCCACACACTCTCACTCTCCACACACTCTCACTCTCCACACACACTCTCACTCTCCACACACTCTCACTCTCCACACACACTCTCACTCTTTCCACACACACTCTCACTCTCCACACACACTCTCACTCTCCACACACTCTCACTCTCCACACACACTCTCACTCTCCACACACTCTCTCACTCTCTCCACACACACTCTCACTCTTTCCACACACACTCTCACTCTTTCCACACACACTCTCACTCTCCACACACACACTCACTCTTTCCACACACACTCTCACTCTCCACACACTCTCACTCTCCACACACTCTCACTCTCTCCACACACTCTCACTCTTTCCACACACTCTCACTCTTTCCACACACACTCTCACTCTCCACACACACTCTCACTCTTTCCACACACAACTCACTCTCCACACACTCTCACTCTCCACACACTCTCTCACTCTCTCCACACACACTCTCACTCTTTCCACACACACTCTCACTCTTTCCACACACACTCTCACTCTCCACACACACTCACTCTTTCCACACACACTCTCACTCTCCACACACTCTCACTCTCCACACACACTCTCACTCTCTCCACACACTCTCACTCTTTCCACACACACTCTCACTCTTTCCACACACACTCTCACTCTTTCCACACACACTCTCACTCTCCACACACACTCACTCTCCACACACTCTCACTCTCCACACACTCTCACTCTCCACACACACTCACTCTCCACACACTCTCACTCTCCACACACACTCACTCTCCACACACACTCTCTCACTCTTTCCACACACACTCTCACTCTTTCCACACACACTCTCACTCTTTCCACACACACTCTCACTCTCCACACACACTCTCACTCTTTCCACACACACTCTCACTCTCTCCACACACACTCTCACTCTTTCCACACACACTCTCACTCTCTCCACACACACTCTCACTCTCTCTCCCACACTCTCACTCTCCACACACACTCTCACTCTCCACACACACTCTCACTCTTTCCACACACACTCTCACTCTCTCCACACACACTCTCACTCTCTCTCCACACACTCTCACTCTCCACACACTCTCACTCTCCACACACACTCTCACTCTTTCCACACACACTCTCACTCTCCACACACACTCTCACTCTCTCTCCACACACTCTCACTCTCCACACACTCTCACTCTCCACACACACTCTCACTCTTTCCACACACACTCTCACTCTCCACACACTCTCACTCTTTCCACACACACTCTCACTCTCTCTCCACACACTCTCACTCTCCACACACTCTCACTCTCCACACACACTCTCACTCTTTCCACACACACTCTCACTCTCCACACACTCTCACTCTTTCCACACACTCTCACTCTCTCTCCACACACTCTCACTCTCCACACACTCTCACTCTCCACACACACTCTCACTCTTTCCACACACACTCTCACTCTCCACACACTCTCACTCTTTCCACAGACTTTCACTCTCTCTCCACACACACTCTCACTCTTTCCACACACACTCTCACTCTCCACACACACTCTCACTCTCTCCACACACTCTCACTCTCCACACACTCTCACTCTCCACACACACTCTCACTCTTTCCACACACACTCTCACTCTTTCCACACACTCTCACTCTCTCTCCACACACTCTCACTCTCCACACACACTCTCACTCTTTCCACACACACTCTCACTCTCCACACACTCTCACTCTCCACACACACTCTCACTCTCTCTCCACACACTCTCACTCTCTCTCCACACACTCTCACTCTCCACACACTCTCACTCTCCACACACTCTCACTCTTTCCACACACTCTCACTCTCTCCACACACTCTCACTCTTTCCACACACACTCTCACTCTTTCCACACACACTCTCACTCTCTCCACACACTCTCACTCTCTCTACACACTCTCACTCTTTCCACACACACTCTCACTCTCTCCACACACTCTCACTCTCTCCACACACTCTCACTCTCTCCACACACTCTCACTCTTTCCACACACACTCTCACTCTCTCCACACACTCTCACTCTTTCCACACACACTCTCACTCTCTCCACACACTCTCACTCTCTCCACACACTCTCACTCTTTCCACACACACTCTCACTCTCCACACACTCTCACTCTCCACACACACTCTCACTCTCTCCACACACTCTCACTCTCTCCACACACTCTCACTCTTTCCACACACACTCTCACTCTCTCCACACACTCTCACTCTTTCCACACACACTCTCACTCTCTCTACACACTCTCACTCTTTCCACACACACTCTCACTCTCTCCACACACTCTCACTCTCTCCACACACTCTCACTCTTTCCACACACACTCTCACTCTCTCCACACACTCTCACTCTTTCCACACACACTCTCACTCTCTCTACACACTCTCACTCTTTCCACACACACTCTCACTCTCTCCACACACTCTCACTCTCTCCACACACTCTCACTCTTTCCACACACACTCTCACTCTCTCCACACACTCTCACTCTCTCCACACACTCTCACTCTTTCCACACACACTCTCACTCTCTCCACACACTCTCACTCTCTCCACACACTCTCACTCTTTCCACACACACTCTCAATCTCCACACACTCTCACTCTCCACACACACTCTCACTCTTTCCACACACACTCTCACTCTCCACACACTCTCACTCTCCACACACTCTCACTCTCCACACACACACTCTCACTCTTTCCACACACACTCTCACTCTCCACACACTCTCACTCTTTCCACACACACTCTCACTCTCCACACACTCTCACTCTCTCCACACACACTCTCACTCTCTCCACACACACTCTCACTCTCCACACACTCTCTTTCCACACACACTCTCACTCTCCACACACACTCTCACTCTTTCCACACACACTCTCACTCTCTCCACACACACTCTCACTCTCCACACACTCTCACTCTTTCCACACACACTCACTCTTTCCACACACACTCTCACTCTCCACACACTCTCACTCTCCACACACACTCACAATCTCTCCACACAATCACACTCTCTGCACACACTCTCTCCACACACTCACTCTCTCGCTGAGCTCCCGTAGCCTTTCCTCGTAGCTCAGACCTCTCGGTTCCGGGACCAGTCTGGTGGCATGCCGCTGAATCTTCTCTAACTTTGTCGAGTGTTTAACTAGGTATGAACTCCAGGCGTTATGCGCATGCGTGTTGTGTGTGCGCGTGTGTGCGTGCTTGCCGTACGTGTGTGTGTGTGTGTTTGCGTGCGCGTGCTTATATACTCACCTAGTTGTACTCACCTACTTGTGTTTGTTGGGGTTGAGCTTTGGCTCTTTGGCCCCGTCTCTCAACCGTCAATCAACTGGTGTACAGATTCCTGAGCCTACTGGGCTCTCTCTATCATATCTACATTTGAAACTGTGTATGGAGTCAGCCTCCACCACATCACTGCCTAATGCATTCCACCTGTTAACTACTCTGACACTGAAAAAGTTCCTTCTAACGTCTCTGTGGCTCATGTGGGTACTCAGTTTCCACATGTGTCCCCTTGTTCGCGTCTCACCAGTGTTGACATTCCCCTGAGGATTTTGTAGATTGTGATAATGTCTCCCCTTACTCTTCTGTCTTCCAGTGTCGTAAGGTGCATTTCCCGCAGCCTTTCCTCGTAACTCATGCCTCTGAGTTCTGGGACTAGTCTAGTGGCATACCTTTGAACTTTTTCCAGCTTCGTCTTGTGCTTGACAAGGTACGGGCTCCATGCTGGGGCCGCATACTCCAGGATTGGCCTTACATATGTGGTGTACAAGATTTTGAATGATTCCTTACACAGGTTCCTGAACGCTGTTCTGATGTTAGCCAGCGTCGCATATGCCGCAGACATTATTCTTTTTATGTGGGCTTCAGGAGACAGGTTTGGTGTGATATCAACTTCTAGATCTTTCTCTCTGTCCGTTTCATTAAGTACTTCATCTCCTATTCTGTGTCCTGTGTCCTGTGTCCTGTTTCCACTGCCTAGTTTCATTACTTTGCATTTACTCGGGTTGAACTTCAACAGCCATTTGTTGGACCATTCACTCAGTCTGTCTAGGTCACCTTGTAGCCTCCTACTATCATCTTCTGTTTCAATCCTACTCATAATTTTTGCATCATCAGCAAACACTGAGAGAAACGAGTCTATACCCTCTGGGAGATCATTTACATATATCAGAAACAGTATAGGTCCAAGGACTGACCCCTGCGGGACTCCACTTGTGACGTCTCGCCAATCTGAGACCTCACCCCTCACACTGATTCGTTGTCTTCTGTTGCTTAGGTACTCCTTTATCCAATGAAGTACCTTCCCTTTCACTCCAGCCTGCATCTCCAGCTTTTCACTAACCTCTTGTGTGGTACTGTATCAAAGGATTTCTGGCAATCCAAAAATATGCAGTCTGCCCACTCCTCTCTTTCTTGCCTGGTCGTAGAATTCAAGTAACCCTGTGAGGCAGGACCTGCCATCATTGAATCCATGTTGATGCTGTGTTACAAAGTTCTTTCGCTCCAGGTGTTCCACTAGCTTTCTTCGCACAATCTTCTCCATCAGCTTGCATGGTATGCAGGTTAGGGACACTCGCCTGTAGTTCAGTGCCTCCTGTCTATCCCTTTTCTTGTATATCGGGACTACGTTAGCTGCTTTCCAAATTTCTGCCAGTTCAGGAGATGCCAGTGATTTGTTATACACTAAGGAGAGTGGCAGGCACAGTTCTTCTGCTCCTTCCTCTAGTATCCAAGGGGAGATTCCATCTGGGCCTATAGCCTTTGTCACATCCAACTCTAGTAAACACTTCCTTACTTCCCCGCTGGTAATCTCAAACTCTTCCAGTGGTTCCTGGTTAACTATTCCCTCTCTTATCTCTGGAATTTCTCCCTGCTCTAAGGTAAAGACCTCCTGGAATTTCTTATTCAGTTCCTCACACACTTTCTTGTCGTTTGTAGTGAATCCTTCTGCACCTATCCTTAATTTCATAACTTGTTCCTTTACTGTTGTTTTTCTCCTGATGTGGCTATGCAACAATTTAGGCTGAGTCTTTGCCTTGCTTGCGATGTCATTTTCGTATTGTCTTTCTGCCTCTCTTCTCATCCTAACATATTCATTCCTGGCATTCTGGTATCTTTCTCTGCTCTTCAGTGTCCTGTTATTCCTATAGTTTCTCCATGCCCTTTTACTTTGCTGCTTAGCTAGCCTACATCTCTCATTAAACCATGGGTTTCTCATCTTCATTTCACTGTTTTCCTTTTGGACTGGGACAAACTTGTTTGCTGCGTCCTTGCACTTCTGTGTGATGTAGTCCATCATGTCTTGGCCGTCTTTTCCCTGAGCTCTGTTTCCCTTGTTATATCTGTTAGGAATTTCCTTATCTCCTCATAGTTTCCCTTTCGGAATGCCAACCTTTTGTTTTCGGTATCCCTCTTCGAGTTCAATAACCCTTCTTCAATCAGGTACTCAAAACCCAATACACTGTGTTCGCTCATTCCTACTGGGGCCTCAAACCGATTTCTCTTATGTCAGAGTCGTTCAGGGTGAAGACC
>WNGS01051719.1:0-10831 GCA_020271785.1 Procambarus virginalis
CACAGGTGGACGACCTCACAGGTAGACGACCTCCACAGGGTGGACGACCTCACAGGTGGACGACTCACAGGTAGACCACTCACAGGTGGCGGCCTCACAGGTAGACGACCTCACAGGTTGACGACCTCACATGCGGGACGACCTCACAGGTGGTCGACCTCACAGGTAGACGACCTCACAGGCGGACGACCTCACAGGCGGACGACCTCACAGGTAGACGACCTCACAGGTGGGACGACCTCACATGCGGACGACCTCACAGGTCGTGAGTTCGCTGGGTCCCAACAAGTTTGTCCCAGCCGAAAAGGAAAACAGTGAAATGAAGATGAGAAACCCATGGTTTAATCAGAGATGTAGGCTAGCTAAGCAGCAAAGTAAAAGGGCATGGAGAAACTATAGGAATAACAGGACACTGGAGAGCAGAGAAGATACCAGAATGCCAGGAACGAATATGTCAGGATGAGAAGAGGGCAGAAAGACAATACGAAAATGACATCGCAAGAAAGGCAAAGACTCAGCCTAAATTGCTGCATAGCCACATCAGGAGAAAAACAACAGTAAAGGAACAGGTTATGAAATTAAGGATAGGGGCGGAAGGATTCACTACAAACGACAAGGAAGTGTGTGAAGAGTTGAATAAGAAATTCCAAGAGGTCTTCACCTTAGAGCAAGGAGAAATCCAGAGATAAGAGAGGAATAGCTAACCAGGAACCACTGGAAGAGTTTGAGATTACCAGCGGGGAAGTAAGGAAGTGTTTACTAGAGTTGGATGTGACAAAGGCTATAGGCCCAGATGGAATCTCCCCTTGGATACTAAAGGAAGGAGCAGAAGAACTGTGCCTCCCACTCCATAGTGTATAACAAATCACTGGCAACAGGGGAACTGCCAGAAATTTGCAAAACAGCTAACGTAGTCCCGATATACAAGAAAGGGGATAGACAGTAGGCACTGAACTACAGGCCAGTGTCCCTAACCTGCATACCATGCAAGCTGATGGAGAAGATTGTGCGAAGAAAGCTAGTGGAGCATCTGGAGCGAAAGAACTTTGTAACACAACATCAACATGGATTCAGGGATGGCAGGTCCTGCCTCACAGGGTTACTTGAATTCTACGACCTGGCAACAAAAATAAGGCAAGAGAGAGAAGGGTGGGCAGACTGCATATTCTTGGATTGTCAGAAAGCCTTTGATACAGTGCCACACAAGAGGCTAGTGAAAAAGCTGGAGATGCAGGCTGGAGTGAAAGTGAAGGTACTCCGTTGGATACAGGAGTACCTAAGCAACAGGAGACAACGTGTCAGTGTGAGCGGTGAGGTCTCAGATTGGCGAGACGTTACGAGTGGAGTCCCGCAGAGGTCAGTCCTTGGACCTATACTGTTTCTGATATATGTAAATGATCTCCCAGAGGGTATAGAATCGTTTCTCTCAATGTTTGCCGATGATGCAAAAATTATGAGGAAGATTGAAACTTAGGACGATAGTAGGAGGCTACAGGATGACCTAGACAGACTGAGTGAATGGTCCAACAAATGGCTGTTGAAGTTCAACCCGAGTAAATGCAAAGTAATGAAACTAGGCAGTGGAAATAGGAGGCCAGACACAGGATACAGAATAGGAGGTGAAGTACTTAATGAAACGAACAGAGAGAAAGATCTAAGAGTTGATATCACACCAAACCTGTCTCCTGAAGCCCACATAAAAAGAATAACGTCTGCGGCATATGCGAGGCTGGCTAACATCAGAACAGCGTTCAGGAACCTGTGTAAGGAATCATTTAGAATCTTGTACACCACATATGTAAGACCAATCCAGGAGTACGCGGCTCCAGCATGGAGCCCGTACCTTGTCAAGCACAAGACGAAGCTGGAAAAAGTCCAAAGGTATGCCACTAGACTAGTCCCAGAACTAAGAGGCATGAGTTACGAGGAAAGGCTGCGGGAAATGCACCTTACGACACTGGAAGACAGAAGAGTAAGGGGAGACATGATCACAACCTACAAAATCCTCAGAGGAATCGACCGGGTAAACAAGGATAAACTATTCAACACTGGTGGGACGCGAACAAGGGGACACAGGTGGAAACTGAGTACCCACATGAGCCACAGAGACGTTAGAAGGAACTTTTTCAGTGTCAGAGTAGTTAACGGATGGAATGCATTAGGCAGTGATGTGGTGGAGGCTGGCTCCATACACAGTTTTAAATGTAGATATGATAGAGCCCAGTAGGCTCAGGAATCTGTACACCAGTTGATTGACATTTGAGAGGCGGGACCAAAGAGCCAAAGCTCAACCCCCGCAAGCACAAATAGGTGAGTACAAATAGGTGAGTACAGGTGGCCGACCTCACAGGTAGACGACCTCACAGGTAGACGACCTCACAGGTGGACGACCTCACAGGTGGACGACCTCACAGGCGGACGACCTCACAGGTGGACGACCTCACAGGTGGACGACCTCACAGGTAGACGACCTCACAGGTGGACGACCTCACAGGTAGACGACCTCACAGGTGGACGACCTCACAGGTGGACGACCTCACAGGTGGACGACCTCACAGGCAGACGACCTCACAGGTGGACGACCTCACAGGTGGCCGACCTCACAGGTAGACGACCTCACAGGTGGACGACCTCACAGGTGGACGACCTCACAGGTGGACGACCTCACAGGTAGACGACCTCACAGGTGGACGACCTCACAGGTAGACGACCTCACAGGCGGACGGCCTCAGAGGTGGACGACCTCACAGGTGGACGACCTCACAGGCGGACGACCTCAGAGGTGGACGACCTCACAGGTGGACGGCCTCAGAGGTGGGCGACCTCACAGGCGGACGACCTCACAGGTGGGCGACCTCACAGGCGGACGGCCTCAGAGGTGGACGTCCTCACAGGCGGACGACCTCACAGGTGGACGACCTCACAGGTGGACGACCTCACAGGCGGACGACCTCACAGGCGGACGACCTCACAGGTGGACGACCTCACAGGCGGACGGCCTCAGAGGTGGACGACCTCACAGGCGGACGACCTCACAGGTGGACGACCTCACAGGTGGACGTCCTCAGAGGTGGACGACCTCACAGGTGGACGACCTCACAGGTGGACGACCTCACAGGTGGACGACCTCACAGGTGGACGACCTCACAGACGGACGACCTCACAGGTGGACGACCTCACAGGTGGACGACCTCACAGGCGGACGGCCTCAGAGGTGGACGACCTCACAGGTGGACGACCTCACAGGCGGACGACCTCACAGGTAGACGACCTCACAGGTGGACGACCTCACAGGTGGACGACCTCACAGGTAGACGACCTCACAGGTGGACGACCTCACAGGTGGACGACCTCACAGGTGGACGACCTCACAGGTAGACGGCCACAGAGGTGGACGACCTCACAGGTAGACGACCTCACAGGTGGACGACCTCACAGGTGACGGCCTCAGAGGTGGACGACCTCACAGGTGGACGACCTCACAGGTGGACGACCTCACAGGTGGACGGCCTCACAGGCGGACGACCTCACAGGTGGACGACCTCACAGGTGGACGACCTCACAGGTAGACGACCTCACAGGTGGACGACCTCACAGGTGGACGACCTCACAGGTGGACGACTTCACAGGCGGACGACCTCACAGGCGGACGACCTCACAGGTAGACGACCTCACAGGTGGACGACCTCACAGGTGGACGACCTCACAGGTGGACGACCTCACAGGTGGACGACCTCACAGGTGGACGACCTCACAGGTGGACGGCCTCAGAGGTGGACGACCTCACAGGTAGACGACCTCACAGGTAGACGACCTCACAGGTGGACGACCTCACAGGTGGACGACCTTACAGGTGGACGACCTCACAGGTGGACGACCTCACAGGTGGACGACCTAACAGGTAGACGACCTCAGAGGCGGACGGCCTCAGAGGTGGACGACCTCACAGGTAGACGACCTCAGAGGTGGACGACCTCACAGGTGGACGACCTCACAGGTGGACGACCACACAGGTAGACGACCTCAGAGGCGGACGGCCTCAGAGGTGGACGACCTCACAGGTAGACGACCTCAGAGGTGGACGACCTCATAGGTGGACGACCTCACAGGTGGACGACCTCAGAGGCGGACGGCCTCAGAGGTGGACGACCTCACAGGTAGACGACCTCAGAGGTGGACGACCTCACAGGTGGACGACCTCACAGGGGACGACCTCAGAGGTGGACGGCCTCAGAGGTGGACGGCCTCAGAGGTGGACGACCTCACAGGTGGACGACCTCACAGGTGGACGACCTCAAGGTGGACGACCTCACAGGTGGACGACCTCACAGGTGGACGACCTCACAGGTTGACGACCTCACAGGTGGACGACCTCACAGGTGGCCGACCTCAGAGGTGGACGGCCTCAGAGGTGGACGGCCTCAGAGGTGGACGACCTCAGAGGTGGACGGCCTCAGAGGTGGACGACCTCACAGGTGGACGACCTCACAGGTGGACGACCTCACAGGCGGACGACCTCACAGGTGGACGACCTCACAGGTGGACGACCTCAGAGGTGGACGGCCTCACAGGCGGACGACCTCACAGGTGGACGACCTCACAGGTGGACGACCTCACAGGTAGACGACCTCACAGGTGGACGACCTCACAGGTGGACGACCTCACAGGGGGACGACCTCACAGGCGGACGACCTCACAGGTGGACGACCTCACAGGTGGACGGCCTCACAGGTGGACAGCCTCACAGGTGGACGACCTCACAGGGGACGACCTCACAGGCGGACGACCTCACAGGTGGACGACCTCACAGGTGGACGACCTCACAGGTGGACGGCCTCAGAGGTGGACGGCCTCAGAGGTGGACGGCCTCAGAGGCGGACGACCTCAGAGGTGGACGGCCTCACAGGCGGACGGCCTCAGAGGCGGACGACCTCAGAGGTGGACGGCCTCACAGGCGGACGACCTCAGAGGTGGACGACCTCACAGGCGGACGACCTCACAGGTGGACGACCTCACAGGTAAACGACCTCACAGGTAGACGACCTCAGCATCATAATCTCCCATCACAAGCAACTCGCCAATATAATCAATTATTTACTTAACAAATTAAATACATATATTATTTTCTGTTATTATTACTATTATTAATAAAGTTTTGAAAATATATATATATTTTATTATATTTCCAATTGTGTACTGTGTATTTTAAATATGGATAACAGAGGAACATTCAGGAACTAATTTGTTGTAGATATTTCTAAAATAATTTAACATTATCGAGCCCTTGTTATCGTAATGTAAATATCACTAATGTCTTCATCCTATTTTGTTTCTGAAGTTCATTTTCGAACTCTCATTTGATTTCCGAAATACAGGTAATAGTTGAAATTCTTTTTTGTTGTATTTATCTCGGAGCGCACCAGTCTCCGGAGCTGTATTTGTATTGATACACTACAATAGTACACCTCAGTTTGTCAGAGGAGGCAGTGATGATATTTTTCATTATGAGGGATGATGTACGTGGGTTGTTATAATAAATGACAGGTCGAATCCATGAGTTTTCACTGCAAGGTTAGCAATTCCTGTAAATTATGTCTCTTATCACCTTTTCATCTTTCCTGTATGCCTGAGTAAATATATTTTAATAATTCACTATAATGTCTTCCCTTGTGGGCCGATTATCCTCCACTGGGGCATCATTATCCTCAGTCAGATGGCAGCACAGTTTCTTACTTACGATTTCGTCGAATTCTGTATTGCTGTCATCGTCGTTCACAACAATTTGGCGGATTCGTTCACGTTCGTGGTGCAAAAGCTGTCAAGAAAAGCATGTATTATTGGACTTAATCTGAGATTAAGTGATCTAGTTTTTCTTCTCCCTCCAGATGGTAAAAGGTATTTGTGTAGAATGGAAAATATTCATAAGAAAATTAACAATAGTCACAATGAACATATCCATGAGAAAGATTAACAGTAGTCACAATTTATTTGTTCTGGATATTTATATGAAAAAATGCAATTATTATTCTGTTGAACTGAGTTGTTGTATTATGCTCAATTGGTCCGACTTCCATCAAGAACTTAATTTCCTGATGATTTTTGTTTATCAAACAGTGATTACCCTGTTATTATGAAATATACTTTTATAAGGAATTTCTTGAATAAGAATTTTCATCTTTCTGGTTAAATTACTACGGTTGAAGGATATATTAAATATATCGAATTACCTTTCTATGACACTATTAATTATTCTTTAAGATGTCGACTGAGGAATCTTTAACAACAACGTTCTCCTCGATTAATCTTTAGGTATATTTTTTTTAAACGAACACCATACGTTCCTGTTTTAAAGTTAAGGATAGGGTGCCTATCCCCCTTGTGAGGGCGATGAGTCACAATAACGTGGCTAAAGTATGTTGACCAGACCACACACTAGAAGGTGAAGGGACGACGACGTTTCGGTCCGTCCTGGATCATTCTGGACCACAATCGACTGGAGAATGATCCAGGACGGACCGAAACGTCACCGTCCCTTCACCTTATAGTGTGTGGTCTGGTCAACACCCCGTTGTGCTCTAGTATCGGATGTGTATAAATGTTCCAGCTGTCATGCTGGATACGTTAGAAGATCCATTGGGAACTTTATAGCCAGGATACTGGAGTACAGGAGAATGTTGTCTAGGACTGGCATACCACCACCCAAGCCAGCATTTTCAGAGACTAGAAACCATTGTAAAGAGTTAAATCGTTCTCTGCTGGAATCCGATGTTAAAATCTTGGACATGCACGAATGGCCAGTCGGATTTGAGAAAAGGTAACCTTTATATCAGGAAGCTGCAGCCTTGCTAAATAATAATGGTTCACCTGCGCAAATGTACACTGTAAATCACAATACCCTTGCTGATGATGAGTCACAATAACGTGACTGAAGAATGTTGACCAAACAACGCACTAGGAGATGAAAGGACGACGACGTTTCAGTCTGTCTTGGACCATTATGAAGTCGATTTTGAAGAAACGAGAAAGGCACGGACATAACTAAGGCAAGGAGGAAGTGAGGCGGAGGAAATCTTTGAGGAAGGTAAAAGCAAGGCAATAGAATGATTACAGTCCCATCCATGACAGAAGACCAATCAATAGGATGATTAGAGTCCCAACCATGACAGAAGACCAATCAATAGGATGATTAGAGTCCAACCATGACAGAGACCAATCATAGGATGATTAGAGTCCAACATGACAAGACCAATCAATAGGATGATTAGAGTCCCAACCATGACAGAAGACCAATCAATAGGATGATTAGAGTCCCAACCATGACAGAAGACCAATCAATAGGATGATTAGAGTCCCACCATGACAGAAGACCAATCAATAGGATGATTAGAGTCCCAACCATGACAGAAGACCAATCAATAGGATGATTAGAATCCCTAACATGACAGAAGACCAATCAATAGGATGATTAGAGTCCCTAACATGACAGAAGACCAATCAATAGGATGATTAGAGTCCCTAACATGACAGAAGACCAACCAATAGTCGTCGTCGTCTTTTCATCTTCTAGTGTGTGGCTTGGTCAACACAGTAAGCCTTGTGTTTACATCTACAGGTTGGCAGTTTTCTTGGTTTTTTAGTTAATCGTCAATTGTATCTTCTGATTTTTGTCTGTAGGGATAACGTTTCTATTAACAATATCTTTCAGGACCCTTTCCTCCGTTTTATGAGCTGTGGAAAAGAAGTTCCTGTAAAATAGTCTATATATATATATATATATATATATATATATATATATATATATATATATATATATATATATATATATATATATATATATATATATATATATATATATATATATATATATGCTCCCTGAATATCAGAGAACATACGGAAGGTAGAGATATGACTCTTTCTGCCGGCATTGGGTAGATATAGGATGGGGCACCGTAACAGTACCCATTAAAACTAATAATTCATCCTCAAGGGAAATCCTTGAAGGATTACAGGTATTCATAAATTGCATACGTACCTGTAGTAAAATCAAATCTCAAGAAAAAACTGAGAACCCATAGAAGGGTTCTCAGCCAAAATAAAATAAAAAATCCGAAAAATAATCCAAATCAAAACAGCAATCCTTTTTCTTTTTAGTGGAAAAAAGGTAATGTTGGCACATAAAGTGTGCCAACACTTTTACAGTATTGAGATTGAAATTGTATGTGTGGATCACGTTTCCTTCTTATACCTCACATCAACATGGCTTACTAATAACTTGCTTCCTCCCTCAATACACCAGTTAGCAATCAGACGAGGCAGTGAGAGGATGAGCTGGATACTATTACTACCTCTCCATATAGATGGTTGATGATGATGGAATGGAATGGATTTTTAGATTAAAAAAATATACACACCCATTATGATCACATTATGACTGCCTGAGTGAGAAATTGTATGTTTGGAACATAGCTCCTCTTTCACCTCATAACAGCTACCTTGCAGTAATATTGATACCGCCTTGCTTCCTGGGTGTGGAGAGTGGAGACAGTTCACCAAATGGAAAAAAAGTCATGTAGGAAATGTCCTCTATCGCCGCTGACATATTGACTAAGTATATTAGCAGTTGAGCCAGTGAGATGATGGGGGTGGAACCGGATGCTGAGGTTGACGACTAAGAGAGCAAGGTATTGTGACGGTGTTCCCCCCTTCTAATTCTCCCACGCCTGCTGTAAGAGTCATGTCCACTATTCCCGAGCGTTCTCTACATTGCATGCATCAATTGAACATATGTGGGAGAGAACAGTATTCTCGATGAGCCGAGAAATTTGCGAAAATATAGTATTTTGGCCTGTGGGATAGGCCCTTTAGGGAGCCAATATGGCGCTGGCGAGTCTGTTCTCCCGCCAAAACTGTGTGACGTCAGTGGCGCCAGATTGGTCACCGTCAGCGACGTGGCACTGGGCGCCAATGAAACCCGACTTTGGAAAAAGTGACGTCACATAGGCATGGGGGTCCAGCCGTGGTGGCGCCTTGGCGAGATCAGTCTTTCACGACACGTCCGAGAGGCAGGACGCGCGATCGGTCGTCCTGTCAGAGTGACGGATTTACCAAACTCCGGTGGATGTAAGCGTCTCCAGTTGTTAGCGCGCACTCTGTGAGGTCTTCCTGCAACCCAGATGTGGCTCAGATAAGGAATTGACAGAATATTGAGCAACAAGTGCTCAGGGACAGGTGCGTTGCAAGAAGTGGGCCGGGCATCGACGTGTGACGTCCTTGGCAGTTCACCAGTATAAGAGACAGCTTAGTGGCCCGGCCAATCCACCGTGAGTGAACCGGGTTGACTGCCTTGTCAACCAGGTTGAACGTGTGATCGACGATCCTGTCAAGTTTGACAGTAACCCCACCTTCGTGGAACCCTACGAGTCAACAGTTGGATGCAAGCACGTCGAGAAGTCTTCCCAAATACCTAGCGATATATCTAGACGACGAGGGAATTGACAGTGAAGTGAGCTTCAAGTGCTCTGAAGTCGGGTGCTGTGCGTGTGGAGCTTAAGCAGTATCATCTGGGACGGCTGATAACTTCACAGTGACTTCGTAGTGGTGAGAGGCAGTTCCTCTGGGAGTACAGTGACAAGGACTAATTGGGAAACGTGCGACGACCGCCGAGACGTAGGCTGGCTGCCGTAGTTGGGAGGAAAGTGACGGCCAGGAGACCGACTTCAACCCTGCGACGTACTGTAGAGGAAGGAGCACGGACCTGCAGTGTACAGAAAGCGGCGAGACGCGAAAATCCTAAGGCGTTGGCTTGTGTTTCTGGAGGGTGAACGAGGCGAGAGCCTGGACCAGGAGCTACAACCCAACTGTCATCCTAGGATAGGTGAAGTAGGTGTTTACAGTTACCCTCCCATTTCCCCTTTAGTTAGCTATATATTTTCTTGTCAGGATATTTTATATGTCGTGAGCAAGTCTCACCTGAGTCTAAGTCACAGAGAGCACAGTGTGTGGTGAGGCTACCCAGAGCGCTCACAGTATCAGTTTACATATATATCTATGTGTGGGTGTGTGCAAGCACCAGGATTCATCAAAGAATTTACTGTGACTATTATTAATTTCCTGTGATTATTATTATTATATATTGGTAGTAAACCAGATATTGGTGTTAGGCTATGAGCCTAGAATTTATTGATATAAATGCCTGTGTATTGATCTCCATGATTTATTGATATAAATGCCTGTGTATTGATCTCCATGATTATTGATATAATGCCTGTGTGTTGATCTCCATGATTTTGATATACATGCCTGTGTGTTGATCTCTATGATTTATTGATATAAATGCCTGTGTGTTGATCTCCATGATCTATTGATATAAATGCCTGTGTATTGATCTCCATGATTTATATATATATATGCCTGTGATTCGATCAATGATTATCTATGTACATGCCTGTGTACTGAATAGTATCATATACGTGAAGTGATTGCCAGTGATAAATCTTTAAGAGAAAGTATAGATTTAAAGATAGTTCAGTGATCAAGCGAGTGCATTCACAGTAAATATTATTAAGAATAGAGTAATCTTTTGGTACGGTGAAAAGTCACTGTGAGCGCAGTGTGAACAAGATACTGATCGTGAGGCCAGTGAAATCATAAGTATGCCATGTGAGTTGAATACAGTGTTTTGCGAAAAGTTAAATAAACGGGATCGTGATAGAATTAGAAAACAAGTACTAGTCTGTTCTCACGTCGCGAGGGTCCCGGTCAGCTGACATCTGACAGGTGACGCGTGGCGCTGCCGTGTTGCCATTTCGGTGCGCTCCAGATTATTCTGCTA
>WNGS01051729.1:0-10986 GCA_020271785.1 Procambarus virginalis
TTTTCTATGGCTCGGACTCGATAGGTTTAGTGGGTTGCTTGGGTTCATGCTCTTTGGTTATGTTAGGAGGAAGAGTTCTTACAGAGCGGTCAATCAAGAGAATGGGCTACTTGTGACCAAACGACACATCAGAAGATGGAGAAACCACGACGTTTCGGTCCATCATTTTCGGTCTGGACCATTATCAAGTCGATAATGGTGTAACAGTAGAACTGTTAATATAGAAGGCAATAGAGCTAACATTAAAAGTTGTCGTTTCATTAGAAGGTTGGTAGAGGGAGTTGGTAGTTCACCTGACTAGTCGGAAAAAGGTCACTGGCCAGAGATTAACGGATTAGCACGGCAGAAAATAAACGTGTCTCCGTGGTGTAGTGGTAAGACACTCGCCTGGCGTTCCGCGAGCGCTATGTCATGGGTTCGTATCCTGGCCGGGGAGGATTTACTGGGCGCAATTCCTTAACTGTAGCCTCTGTTTAACGCAACAGTAAAATGTGTACTTGGATGCAAAAACGATTCTTCGCGGCGGGGATCGTATTCCAGGGACCTGCCTGAAACGCTACGCGTACTAGTGGCTGTACAAGAATGAAACAACTCTTGTATATATCTCAAAAAAAAAAAAAATGGCTGTCTCCCTTGTATTAATTCTACAAGTGATGATTATAAATGATTCAATAAATTCAAGTGATTCAATAAATACTGTAATTGTAGTAATAACAAATCTGGTTTAAGTATGTATGTTAGGTTAACATGAATGTAGAGTAAAGATCAAGGTTCGTATGCTGTCACAGAGAATGTGACATCATTTAGAGTAGAGGGACTAGTTCATAGGCCGCCTATGACTCGGCTTGGGTCAAAGTCATATGGCCAAGGGGGTGACCACAGTCTACCATATTTTTAACTCATAACGTATAAATTCAGGTCACTATTCAATATTGTAATTGGAAATAGCTGGGCTCAAGATGCCTATAGAATTACCGTCAGTTTCAATAGGAATTCGACCATCTAGGTGACCAGTAAATAAGATTAGTTTGTTCAATTAACCCTGCTTAGTAATTGAGCCGTCTGAGCTGGCGGAGTAATATTAGCTAGCTTCAGTCTGGAAGACAGAGCAGGCTAGTTAGTGTGGCGTGGAGCATCCTGAGGTCACCATCTCACCCCCAAGCACCCAGAACAATATCAGGCTGGCTTAGAAATATTACGGTAAAGTGCTTAAGAATTTGGTAAAGTTAATTCTCAATCATTTGCCTCAGTAGGAATATATTCAGTTTAGGGAGTGTTAAGTTTAGGGAGTGTGTGTCCTTTTATTATCATTTGATTAGCCTTGTTTTAATAAATCATGTTTAGTATTTATGGTATTTTTTAGTTTTCCCATAAGAATATATATGATTGCCTTTGCTGTGAAATCCACGAGTTGGGTTTATGGGACTGAGTCGGTATACATATTCCAAACAAGTCTATTCTATATTTAATCTCAGATATGTTCCCTTGTTTTCGATTTAATTCCACACTTAATGTAAATTCATACCTCCCTTATCAATTAACTGGGGATTAACCCCCAAACGAATTCATGGTTAATTGATTGATCCAAACCCAATTAATTAATGGTCTAGATCGTGTAGGTTTGGTGGTGGCAGCTAAGAAGATCCTTGAGTTTGCTAGGGGCCCAGTACAGTGTCCTCGTGTTTGTAGACTCTAATGTTTTTAGTTATATCTAATGGTTTTAAGGACGTCAGAAATACGTATTTATGTCAAAAGTTACAGTATTACCATTGTGGCACCTTTTAAAAACGTCCACAAACGTTCTGTGTTTGCTGGGAAGGCGATCAACCGCCGATGATCACAAGGAGTGGACTGAAGGCTAATAGTAGCGCTCTGGGGTCTCTAAGTTTAGTTTTCTAAGGACAGGGTAGTGGACGAAGTAGAGACATTTCCTCCGTCCCCGTTACAATGGTACTTGATAATGGTCCAGGACGGACCGAAACGTCGTCGTTTCTCCATCTATTGATGTGTGGTTTGGTCATCAAGCATTGTTGGTCAGACATGGTAAGTCTCTTGCTAGAGAACTGGTTTGTTGTGTAGCAGGAGAGAGAGAGCAAGTAGTTTGTTGGCTGACCTGTCGACCAGTGACAAGTGTGTGTGGTCACAATTGATGTCACAGTTATTGGAAATCCTTAAGTGCCTCATCATTTCTCACTAGTCAATCTCCATCTCCTCGCCATTTCAATCCCCATCCCGCCCCCCTCTCTCCTCCATCCGTGTCTTGTCCTACCTATGTGTCCTCGACGAAAACTAGAAAATAACAGAGGCTTTCAGGAATGGATAATAGGCAGTAATATTTAGTAACGGGTGTGGTAGGCTCGTAAGGAGTCAATGATGGCCAATTACTGTGTGTTTATTGGTAGTTCGCTTGCCGAGGAAGGCTGGTCTGTGACCGTCATCTGTTTCTACTTGGTATTCACTTATGTGGAGAGTTGTACACACACACACACACACACACACACACACACACACACGCACACGCACACGCACACGCACACGCACACACACACACACACACACACGCACACACACGCACACGCACCTAAATTGCTGCATAGCCACATCAGGAGAAAAACAACAGTAAAGGAACAGGTTATGAAATTAAGGATAGGGGCAGAAGGATTCACTACAAGCGACAAGGAAGTATGTGAGGAACTGAATAAGAAATTCCAAGAGGTCTTCACCCTAGAACAAGGAGAATCCCAGAGTTAGGAGAGGGGATAGCTAACCAGGAACCACTGGAAGAGTTTGAGATTACAAGCGGGGAAGTAAGAAAGTGTTTACTAGAGTTGGATGTGACAAAGGCTATAGGCCCAGATGGAATCTCTCCTTGGATACTTAAGGAAGGAGCAGAAGAACTGTGCCTACCACTCTCCATAGTGTATAACAAATCTCTGGCAACAGGGGAACTGCCAGAAATTTGGAAAGCAGCTAATGTAGTCCCGATATACAAGAAAGGGGATAGACAGGAGGCACTGAATTACAGGCCAGTGTCCCTAACCTGCATACCATGCAAGCTGATGGAGAAGATTGTGCGAAGAAAGCTAGTGGAACACCTGGAGCGAAGGAACTTTGTAACACAGCATCAACATGGGTTCAGGGATGGCAGGTCCTGCCTCACAGGGTTACTTGAATTCTACGACCATGCTACAAAAATAAGGCAAGAAAGAGAAGGGTGGGCAGACTGCATATTTTTGGATTGTCAGAAAGCCTTTGATACAGTGCCACACAAGAGGCTAGTGAAAAAGCTGGAGATGCAGGCTGGAGTGAAAGGGAAGGTACTCCGTTGGATACAGGAGTACCTAACCAACAGGAGACAAAGAGTCAGTGTGAGGGGTGAGGTCTCAGATTGGCGAGACGTTACGAGTGGAGTCCCGCAGGGGTCAGTCCTTGGACCTATACTGTTTCTGATATATGTAAATGATCTCCCAGAGGGTATAGAATCGTTTCTCTCAATGTTTGCCGATGATGCAAAAATTATGAGGAGGATTGAAACTGAGGACGATAGTAGGAGGCTACAAGACGACCTAGACAGACTGAGTGAATGGTCCAACAAATGGCTGTTGAAGTTCAACCCGAGTAAATGCAAAGTAATGAAACTAGGCAGTGGAAACAGGAGGCCAGACACAGGATACAGAATAGGAGATGAAGTACTTAATGAAACGGACAGAGAGAAAGATCTAGGAGTTGATATCACACCAAACCTGTCTCCTGAAGCCCACATAAAAAGGATAACATCTGCGGCATATGCGAGGCTGGCTAACATCAGAACAGCGTTCAGGAACCTGTGTAAGGAATCATTCAGAATCTTGTACACCACATATGTAAGACCAATCCTGGAGTATGCAGCCCCAGCATGGAGCCCGTACCTTGTCAAGCACAAGACGAAGCTGGAAAAAGTCCAAAGGTATGCCACTAGACTAGTCCCAGAACTAAGAGGCATGAGTTACGAGGAAAGGCTGCGGGAAATGCACCTTACGACACTGGAAGACAGAAGAGTAAGGGGAGATATGATCACAACCTACAAAATCCTCAGAGGAATCGACCGGGTAGACAAGGACAAACTATTCAACACTGGGGGGACGCGAACAAGGGGACACAGGTGGAAACTGAGTACCCACATGAGCCACAGAGACGTTAGAAGGAACTTTTTCAGTGTCAGAGTAGTTAACGGATGGAATGCATTAGGCAGTGATGTGGTGGAGGCTGACTCCATACACAGTTTCAAGTGTAGATATGATAGAGCCCAGTAGGCTCAGGAATCTGTACACCAGTTGATTGACAGTTGAGAGGCGGGACCAAAGAGCCAAAGCTCAACCCCCGCAAGCACAAATAGGTGAGTACACACTTGGTGTGAAGCCACTCGTGCATGCCTTGTCTGTGTTTAGCTGTGCCATTGTCAGTGTTGGTGTGCCATTGTCAGTGTTGCTGTGCCATTGTCAGTGTTGGTGTGCCATTGTCAGTGTTGGTGTGCCATTGTCAGTGTTGCTGTGCCATTGTCAGTGTTGCTGTGCTATTGTCAGTGTTGCTGTGCCATTGTCAGTGTTGCTGTGCCATTGTCAGTGTTGGTGTGCCATTGTCAGTGTTGCTGTGCCATTGTCAGTGTTGCTGTGCCATTGTCAGTGTTGGTGTGCCATTGTCAGTGTTGGTGTGCCATTGTCAGTGTTGGTGTGCCATTGTCAGTGTTGGTGTGCCATTGTCAGTGTTGCTGTGCCATTGTCAGTGTTGCTGTGCTATTGTCAGTGTTGCTGTGCTATTGTCAGTGTTGCTGTGCCATTGTCAGTGTTGCTGTGCCATTGTCAGTGTTGCTGTGCCATTGTCAGTGTTGCACTCGCTTGTTCTTGCTGGGTACCAGTTTACTTGCAAGCTTCGGGTGCCACTCCTGCTCCGAGGGTTCTGTATCAGTGTTGCTGCGAGTTGAGTGGGTTTACACGAAGGCGAGTGTATTGTGCACTCGAGTGCTTGTATGTCCACTCGACAACGTTGTTTGTTTGGGTTTAGCAGCATGGTGTGTGTGTGTGTGTGTGTGTGTGTGGTGTGTGGTGTGTGTGTGTGTGTGTGTGTGTGTGTGTGTGTGTGTGTGTGTGTGTATGTGTGTGGTCAGTGTACTGTGTGTGGTGTGTGTGGTCAGTATACATTGTGTGTGTACAGTGTGGTCAGTATACAGTGTGGTGTGTGTGTGTGTATGTGTGTGTGTGGTCGGTGTACCGAGTGTGGTCGGTGTACCGAGTGTGGTCGGTGTACCGAGTGTGGTCAGTGTACAGTGTGGGGTCAGTTTTTTTTTTTAATACATGAGGTACATCTGCATTAGTGCAGCTACCCTAGACTATGTGAGGTGGAGTACAGTGTGTCAAAAAAGCTAACTAGGTGATGCTAATCATCTAGTTAGCCTAGATCACACAGGATGGTTAGTCATACAGAGGCATGTGATAGGCAGTCTGCACTGGCAGACTCCGGGTGCATTTTGAGGATATCATCAACACAAGAGTGAATATGGTAGCAGTGGTAATACAAGTCCCCATCTCGCAGGATGGTTAGTCATACAGGGCCATATGTTTAGTAGCCTGCACTGGCAAATTTTGGGTACACTGTGAGGATATCTTCAAGAATACGAGAGTGAAGAAAGTAATTGCAAAGCTCCAGGTACCTCATGCCAACTGGTCTGAAAGGTCTAATAACTGGGCATTCAGTGATGTAGTGCGGGAGATCGTGCCGTAGTTCCTGCTCACAGAGTTTGCAACTGGAGTGCTCAGGATTGGGAGATCCGTCACCTGCAGCCACCTGCCACAGGTAACGGTAACCCAACCTGATCCTTGCAACCACTGTGTCGCACAGTCTAGTGGACGTTTTGTGCTGCCCATAGATGTAGGTTTCAGATCTGAACAAATCATAGCTTTTTATACTTGTACTTTCAGGTCGTTGGGAGTCAGTAAGTTCTTTCCTATCAGACCTGAGTGTTTGGACCAATACAGTTTTGACAGCAGAGATGGGGATACGTAGATCTAATTCAACTTCATCCTTGTTACACGCTAATTTGGCTGCAATGTCTGTCTCATTATGATGGGTATATTTATGTGTGAAGGTATCCATACAAAGGAGATTCGAGACCCTTTACTCTGTGCAGCAATTAGGTCATTTATAATTGGTAGTATGAGGTTCTTGCTATCGATCTTCCAAGAGAAGTTTTCAATTGCTTGAAGAGCACACTTTAAATCACAGAATATTATTCCTCCTCCAATGTTTTTTCATGTACTGGTAGCTAGTTGTAATAATGCTGCTAGTTCTGCTTGTGTGGAGGTCAGCCAGCTGTTTAACCTGACACTGACAGTCTTTGGGCAAATATTATTTCTATAAAACCTACATGCTGCTGCACTCCGTCCAGTACAAGATTGGACTGAGCCGTCGGTGTAGACACAGTGCTCGTGAGATCTTAAATTCTCGATGGAGGAGGCAATTGTTTCAAGTGTGACAGCTTTGAGAAGATCAAGATTCTGTGTGTGGTCAGTGTGCAGTGTGTGGTCAGTGTACAGTGTGTGGTCAGTGTACAGTGTGTGGTCAGTGTACAGTGTGTGGTCAGTGTACAGTGTGTGGTCAGTGTACAGTGTGTGGTCAGTGTACAGTGTGTGGTCAGTGTACAGTGTGTGGTCAGTGTACAGTGTGTGGTCAGTGTACAGTGTGTGGTCAGTGTACAGTGTGTGGTCAGTGTACAGTGTGTGGTCAGTGTACAGTGTGTGGTCAGTGTACATGTGTGGTCAGTGTACAATGTGTGGTCAGTGTACAGTGTGTGGTCAGTGTGCAGTGTGTGGTCAGTGTACAGTGTGCGGTCAGTGTACAGTGTGTGGTCAGTGTGCAGTGTGTGGTCAGTGTACAGTGTGCGGTCAGTGTACAGTGTGTGGTCAGTGTGCAGTGTGTGGTCAGTGTACAGTGTGTGGTCAGTGTACAGTGTGCGGTCAGTGTACAGTCAGTGTACAGTGTGCGGTCAGTGTACAGTGTGTGGTCAGTGTACAGTGTGTGGTCAGTGTACAGTGTGTGGTCAGTGTACAGTGTGTGGTCAGTGTACAGTGTGTGGTCAGTGTACAGGGGTGTTTCATTGTGTAGTATAATAATTATGTGCGTTTAACGTGTGGGTTCTTTCATGCTTCCCTGGGGGACTGTTGCCGCTTCACGTATTCATGCGAGCTCTTGTGTCTGGGTTACCGTGTGTGTGTGTGTGTGTGTGTGTGTGTGTGTGTGGTGTGTGTGTGGTGTGTGTGTGTGCGTGTGCGTGTGCGTGTGTGTGTGTGTGTGTGTGTGTGTGTGTGTGTGTGTGGTGTGTGTGTGTGTGTGCGTGCGTGCGTGTGTGGCGTGCGTGCGCGCGTGCGTGCGTATGTCTTGGCCTCTTGTGTGTGTGCGTGCGTGCTTGGTGCGTGTCTGGTGCGGGAGGTAAGATGTCGTGCTGTGACACCTCGTAGCTAATTACCTTGTGATGCACCTGTGCAGCCATGCACTCCAACAGTAGCGCCTCTTTTGTTTGAGTTTGTCAGCCTTCCTGCATATTTTTTTTAATACGTGTACGGGTTTAAGGTTTTACACCTACCATAGGTGTTCCCGTTATATATCTATATTTATATATATATAATATATATATATATATTATATATTATATATATATATATTATATATATTATATATTATATATATATATATATATATTACTATACTATCTATATATATATATGCATGCAACACAGGCGGAATGGTCCCCAAGGACGAGATACAACACTGAAAACTCACACCCCAGAAGTGACTCGAAGCCCATACTCCCAGGAGCAACGCAACTGGTATGTACAAGGGATGCCTAAACCCACTTGACCATCACGACCCGGACATAAGGAAGTGATAGTCCTGAGCTATATGAAACACTTCCCCGCCGGCACCTGGATGGTTATCTTGGGCATAGCATATTTTATCAATCACCTCATTTTTTTGGGGCAACACGTGAGGAACCACAAATGCAAACAAGCTGAATGGTCCCCAGGACTAGATACAACTGAAAAATCACACCCCAGAAGTGACTCGAACCCATACTCCCAGGAGCAACGCAACTGGTATGTATATATATATACCCACACATGCAAAAAGAATAGGGGTGGTAGGAGAAGAAAAATATCAAAGTGTTCGGTGAGGATCCACAAGGTTCCAAGATTGAACCAGTGAAGAGCAGAGGTGCCATAGGCACAATCAGAGAACACTGTATAACATCAGAGGTCCGCGGGTGTTCAACGTTCCTACCAGCGACTATAAGAAATATTGCCGGAACAACCGTGGTTATCTTCAAGAGGAAACTGGACAGTTTTCTAAGTGAAGTTCCGGACCAGCCGGGCTGTGGTGGGTATGTGGGCTGCGGACCGACTCAAGCAACAGCCGGGTGGACCAAGCCTCACAAGTCGAGCCTGGCCTGGGCCGGCTGGGGAGTAGAGAACCTCCCAGAACCCATCAAGCAGGGAAGGGTGTCTGCGTACTCCTTTTATTTTCTTCGTCACGAGATGGCTATGGGTCCCACACTTGCACCAAGAAGTTGTACCCCTACTTGATAAGTATATTATAGAAGGAGAAGTAAGTAGTAAGGAAGAGAGATATATAGTAATATAATAGATAGATATAGATGGATTATGATATTATAGTATATATATATATATGATTATAATTGATATATATCTTAGATATATAATATTAGTAAGTATATAGATATATGATTATATATATATATATATATATTATATATATTATATACTATAATATTATATGATATATATATATATATATAATAGATGCAATACAAGTACGATATAAGCTGTCCCGAGGACTTGTAGATACAACTGAAAGCTCACAACCCCATAAGTGACTCGAACCCATACTCCCATACCCAAGTCCTGGGACCATTCAGGAGAGGAACAGGTAAAGAGACCACTTAATCAACCACACACTCAACACACAAACTGGACTCACCTACACGTGGCTCTGAACTATTGTCTCACGTTCACCAAGTTCAATTCAAACTCCTTACGAAATTATATTTCTGAACTGTAAAACGCATTGGAAAGTTTCTCAACGAATAAATAAACGGAATGTTAACAATTATCTAAAGAAACAACACGCCATCAAAAGGAAGGTTAAAGTATCCGAAGTAACACAGTCACAGTGTTGAGAGTCAAGTGGCAGCGTCCTGCCACTGCGGCACGCGTGCCCGGCAAGGATGCTGAGACCAGGATTGCGGGACAGGGATGCTACCCAGGAATTCTGGAGGATGAGTGAAGGTGGGGCTGGTTGAATGATGGGAGTAATTCCTCCATAGGAAATTTATGACAATTCGGGACAGTTTCCGGAAGGAATTCTTGTTGGAGTCGGTTATAAATATGCAGCGAAGCGTAGGTGTGCATAGGTGATGTTATTTACAGGAGCCGTAATGCCGGCCGCTGACAAGGTATAAACACAAATCTTGGGTCGCTGGAACATTGGTCTCAGAGACACCGGAACACATTATATAAATCTTGCGGGAGTGTATAAAGAACCTGAGAATATTCAATCCATATATCTTACTTCTCAGAGAAACATGGGCCGGTTCTTCCTGGATTTTGTAACGGTAGTGGAAGGTATGGCTTGTGCGTGTGTTGCACCTATTATATGTGCTATATGTCTTGTGTGGGAAGGGAGGTGAGGCATCAGTTCCTGGCCCCGCTTCAGGGTTGTGTCTACTTCAGTGTCTCTAGACCCTCTTGCTTATTGTCCATTCAGGCAACGTTTGAAAGTATGGAATAAAAATTCAACCATATTTCCCCTCTGGCATATTTCACTTGCTTATTCATCTTTCTCTCAAGAAGCACTTCCTGGGTACCAACATCACTCACCGTGTTTACTCGCTGACCCACCCACGTCCTCTCCGCTGAGTACTTAAGTCCCCTTCTGAGAACTGTAAAAATATCTTTTTCTTCTGATTTCTTCTCCATGTTCTCCTGCCTGATCTTCATTTCATCTGTGTGTGCTCAAAGACCCGTCAATTCCTGTGAACGAATTGTTTTTCTCTCCAATTCTGCATCATCCACAATATAGATGAGATCTGGTATGGCAAGTTGGCACTCCCATTACCTGCTTGTTAATTTGTACAATTTATTATTAAGAAGCGAGTACTGTATCTTGGACGATTTCAGAGTTGAATCCTGGGTTGTATAGCTTTTGGCCATGCCGTGGAGTAGTGGGGTTCTAAAGCGTTTGCTTGGGAGTAGCCAAAGCTAGGCTCGAATCCTCTTCATGGCTCCTGATTTTCACATCTTTATTGTCCACCACCCTTGCTCTTCACGTATCGGGTGCACCACCTGGGTTTCTAGAGAGAGCGGGGAAGTGCCCGCTCTCTCTAGACTTATTTACGATTCTAGCTTCCCAGTCTTTTTCCACACGATTGAAATCTCTCATGATGCTTAACTGCTCTAACTGTGAGCAGTTTGTTTCCACTTGTATGGTGATTGTACAACCCTTCTACTCTCTTCTGTTACTGTCTGGACCTTATGGTGCTCCTTAGTGGGTAATGCAATATTACCATTGCTTTACCTAAACCTGTTTCCACAATTCCTTAGATACAATTTACATATCAATTTGTTCGTGACTGGAACGCAAGCACTTCACCTCTGCTCCTGTATCGCCTTTCATCATGATCTGGGGCATGGTGGGAAACGTTGAATGTAAGGATCTGTATTTTTTGGTCTGTAATAGTTATCAGGATCTATCTTACCGATCCTTTCTTTCAGCTCATTTGTTTTTGTGGAGATACCATCAGCATGAGTGTGGTTAGAAACCATACAACCATACATACATGGTTAGACGACCTGTATAAATGTGTATAGTCATGAAAATACAGAAAACATTATAGTCACATACAAGAGGTTATACAGCTCCCTCAGATAAATAAAACCT
>WNGS01051737.1:8406-20349 GCA_020271785.1 Procambarus virginalis
GACTATTGATGGTGGTGTTGGTGACTGCGTTGATTTAATGACGGTGCTAACCGTCTACCTGTGTCTGTATGTAGCCGGTTGGGAGCCGGTCGGCCGAGCGGACAGCACACTGGACTTGTGATCCTGTGGTCCTGGGTTCGATCCCAGGCGCCGGCGAGAAACAATGGGCAGAGTTTCTTTCACCCTATGTCCCTGTTACCTAGCAGTAAAATAGGTACCTGGGTGTTAGTCAGCTGTCACGGGCTGCTTCCTGGGGGTGGAGACGTGGTCGAGGACCGGGCCGCGGGGACACTAAAAACCCCGAAATCATCTCAAGATAACCTCAAGATAAGATGTATCTGTCTCTATCTGTTTCCCCTTGTCTGCCTTTCTACCCGTCTCTCAACATGTCTTCCCATCTGCTTTTCTCCCCCATCTTGCTATCTATCTAAACTGTTCTTCCCCATCTTTGCTGTCTATCTAAACTTTCCTCCCCCCATCTTTGCTGTCTATCTAAACTGTTCTTCCCATCTTTGCTGTCTATCTGAACTGTTCTTCCCCATCTTTGCTGTCTATCTAAACTTTCCTCCCCCCATCTTGCTATCTATCTAAACTGTTCTTCCCCATCTTTGCTGTCTATCTAAACTTTCCTCCCCCCATCTTGCTGTCTATCTAAACTGTTATCCTGTTATCTGCCTTCTCTACAAACTTTAGGGAAAGGCGGAGAACAACAAAAAATAAAACAAGTTTTTCTTACCTGTGCAGCAGGTGGTTCCCTGATAAGCTAAGGAAAGAATTACTTCAAAGTTTCCTCCCAGCTCCTTAATCCTAAATTAACTAGGATCAGGTATCCCCCCCCCCCTCCCCCCTGAAAAAAAAGATTTAGGGAGGATTCTTGAAGCTAAACTGGTCAAGAGATTCTGAACGAAATTGAATGCTTTTTGAACATTTTATTTATATTCAGAGATTGTTCACTTATGAACAATCACTGTTCCTGACGGTGAACAGTGATGAGGACAGTGTGTTGTGAAGGTGGTTACAGTGATGATTAGAGTATGATTAGCTGGTGTGTGTGTGTGTGTGTGTGTGTGTGTGTGTGGTGTGTGTGTGGTGTGTGTGTGTGTGTGTGTGTGTGTGTGTGTGTCTGTGTCTGTGTGTGTGTGTGTGTGTCTGTGTGTGTATATACTCCCCTAGCTGTGCTTATGGGGGTTGAGCTTTGGCTCTTTGGTCCCGCCTCTCGACTGTCAATCAACTTGTGTATTCACCTAGTTCTATTCACCTAGTTGTGCTTGCAGGGGTTGAGCTCTGGTTCTTTGGGCCTGCCTTTGAACTGTCAATCAACTTTTTTTTCACACACTCACACACACATACACACTCCCAGGAAGCAGCCCGTAGCAGCTGTCTAACTCCCAGGTACCTATTTACTGTTAGCTGAACAGGAGCATCATGGCGGAAGAAAACTCTACCCATTTGTTTCCGCCTTCGCCGGAGATCGATCCCCGGTCACTAGGACTACGAATCCCGAGCGTTTTCCACTCAGTCGTCAGATTTTTAACACCAATAATTCACCTGACGCTACACAACTTATTCCATTTAGGCAACTCCACAAAACAGCGTTGCCATATTTGTTCTTTTGTCTCACGTCTTTTCGTCTAAAAAAATATATTTATATAAAAGAAAATCTTTCCTCTCGGCAGCTCCTCCATGATGCAAATAAAAGTTATTTCTGCTTTTGTGCTCTCATGCAGTGCTCTTTTGTGCTCTCATGCAGTGCTCTTTTGTGCTCTCATGCAGTGCTCTTTTGTGCTCTCATGCAGTGCTCTTTTGTCCTCTCATGCTCTATTGCAGGTACAAGATGTCCTCTCCCTGTTTTTTTTTTGTTTGTTTTACTTGCCTCCAAATTGCTGCAGAAAATAATATATATGGTTTCTATTCAGCTTTTGTAAAGTGAATTTATTTACAGTAACGATGTGGTGGACGGGTACACATATGTCGAGGTGGGACACCAGGAAGTGAACTTGTTTATTGTTCAATTTGTTTATTGTTCATTTGTTTATTGTTCAATTTGTTTATTGTTCAATTTGTTTATTGTTCAATTCAAATCAGAAACTTTTGTTTATTTAACAACAAGAATATAAGAACTTTCTCAGCCTAAACCTAACCTAACTTAACCCAACTTAACCTAACCTAACCCAACCTAACCTAACCCAACCCAACCTAACCTAACCTAACCTAACCTAACCCAACACAACCCAACCCAACCTAACCTAACCTAACCTAACCTAACCCACCTAACCTAACCCAACCTAACCTAACCCAACCCAACCTAACCCAACCTAACCTAACCCAACCCAACCTAACTTTGGTAACCTAACCTTTTATTTTCTGTTTTATTTTAGCTTTTATTTTCCGATCACCGCCCAACCAATTGGGCATGGATAGAGCGACGGTCTCTTTTCATGCAGGTCGGCGTTCAATCCCCGACCGCCCACAAGTGGTTGGGCACCATTCTCCCCAGTAGATTACAGATCTACCAATACAGTAAATGTGTATCTACTGGGATACAGTAGATACACACACACACACACACACACACACACACACACACACACACACACACACACACACACACACACACACACACACACACAGGCAGATCGTTATAGACAAAATCAGAGAGGAAGAGTTTTCCTTCTGAAGTGACAGGGCCTTATGCAGCTGCTGGAGGCGAGAGTACCAATATATACTACTAGAGTACGAGAGTACTGGAGCGCCAGTAAACCTGTTTTGGGTACTATTTTGTTTTGGAGTCCGGGAAAGGGAAGGGAACTATCAGGAGAAAGCGCCAAGCCATTAGGACAATGTAGCCCTGGGAAAGGGTTCAGGATAAGGATTTGGGATGGGACGGGGGGGGGGGAGGTTGAAGGAATGGTGTCCAACCACTTTAGACGGTCGGGGATTGAACGCCGACCTGCATGACCTGTGTAGTGTAAATGGTTAAGAAGGTCGTTTGTAATAAAGTTGGTTACAGTGATGGTGGTGGTGTATAGTGAAGATGGTTACTGTGTGGATTATAGTGAGTAGTAAGGTCGCTTCATGCAGGTCGGCGTTCAATCCCCGACCGTCTAGGTGGTTGGACACCACTCCTTTCCCCCCCCCCCTCCGTCCCATCCCAAATCCTTATCCTGACCCCTTCCCAGTGCTATGTAGTCGAGATGGCTTAGCGCTTTCCCTTGATAATTCCCTCCCTTCTTCCAACACTGTAACCATCGTCACTATACACGACTGTCATCACTGTAACCATCTTAACTAACACTCATCCATCATCACTGTAACCATCTTCATTACAGTGTTCATCACTGTAACCGTGTACAATACATGTTCAGTGAGGAGAAAGGTATTTTCAAGAGAAAGCACTAAGCTACTGCCACTGTCCATATGTATATGTACGTATATGTGTGTGTCTGTATGTATATGTATGTGTATAAATTATATATGGAAGCTGATCAGAATTACATTTCACCTTTGTAAATGTACATTAATGACACTATGTAAAAGACACATCGAACACTTTATGTAGGACATACGTAAATCTGTGTATCTATGTATTTACGTATGTAGGTTAGCATTTTAAAAGCACCGAATCACCTTCTGTGGTTGATTGTTCAATAAACCCTTGAACTATATGTTTAACACATCTCTAACCCTGTCCATGGAGGACAGAAGAAAATGTATATATGCTGGTTAGCATTGTAAATGTGTGGCCACGTCTGTCGTAAAAAAAAAAAAAACTGTCCATCAGGTGGTAAGGTAAGATAACTACATAGCACGCGGAAGGTACACGAGGACAGGATGTGAACTGGAGTAGGAGAATGGGTGGATACCAAGCGAAGGAACGATGCCCATCTACTTGGACAACTGGGGATCGAACGCCGATCCAGCAAGAAGCGAGTGCATCGCTCCATCTAACAGTCGAAGTGGTTGGCCTGCCCAGCCACTTGAACCATCCGGGACTTATCATCGACCTAAGGATCAGCAAGAAGGTGGTAATTTGTCAAGACCGAAATAGAGATCTTTAAAGACCTCTAACCATCTTTCCCTGTTGTTTACAGATGGTAGATGGTTAGGTTATTATCAGGGGGACGCGGCAAGTCAGTACGACTATATACCACTTGCAACGGGTTATCGGCACAAGGAGCTGGGATATAAGGACGGAGGGAAGGAATGGTGGCCAACGACTTGGGCCATCGGGGATCGAGCGCCGACTTGCAAGAAGCGAGAACGACACTGTACCGTCCAGTCGAAGTGGTTCACAGATGGTCATATGACTGTGTGTGATCAACCCCATACATCTGAACTGAGGGATTTCCATTGGAGCTGTTGAAGTGAGCTGTTTTTTGAGAGATTAAATAATTATGGCGAGACGAGCGCTAAGCCAGTGTAACTACGGACGTGTGAGAATAATCTCAACTGCAGAAGAAGTTGCAAGAATAACCACCCAGCAGAAGACACAGTCTTCACGACACCTGTTGCACCACCACACACCCTCCGAGACAGCACACCATCAAACTATCATCAACAATTACACACAGAAATCACAATAGCAAATGTCCCCGGGCCGCGGGGACACTAAAAAAGCCCCGAAATCATCTCAAGATAACCTCAAGATAGCATGATGCATCAAATGAGACCTCCCTGCAGGATCCGTGGTAGGTCACGTTGATTTCCCGGTTGTAATTCTTTTGACCATGTCGTAACTCAGTCGATTAAGGCGCGTCTGGGATCCTCTCGGGCGTAGGTTCGAACCCTCGTCATGCCCCTTGTGGATTTGTACAACATCGACAAGACTGAGCCACGCCACCTCACCCTAAGGAAAGGAAAGGAATTATCAAGGGAAAGCGCCAAGCCATTACGACTATATATTAGCACTGGGAAGGGGTTAGGATAAGGATTTGGGATGGAACGGGGGAAAGGAATGGTGTCCAACCACTTGGCCCGTTGGGGACTGAACGCCGACCTGCATGAAGCGAGACCGTCGCTCTACCGTCCAGCCCATGTCTTCCGCGCCGCCAGGCAGCCGGGTAATGAAAGAAGAAAAGTTCACAGTACCTTGAGGTGTTTCCGGGGCTTAGCGTCCCCGCGGCCCGGTCGTCGACCAGGCCTCCTTTATAAGTACCAAGCTACTTATAAACAAGACTACTCCTGTCCACGGTGAACAGGCCACTGATCTTTCCGCCAGTCTCGCAGCCATCATCATCCTGTCTCCAGACATTTCATCCTTGCCTCATGTTTCTTCAGTTCCAAGATTACCAAACCCTTTGGCCCTGAGAGCTCAAAACACTCTACTGCATCAATCCTGAGAAGAGGTGAGGGCGGTGGTACGTTGTTCAAGGATGTCCTTACTTATCAGTAGACACCTTTGGTGGTGGATACATTTAAGCTTCACATTGTTTTTGCATCTCTGTGGAAACATTTTAAAGGTCAATGAGATAAAAGTCATTTTGAACTTTAAAATACAGGCGTTGTCCTTTGTAATCTATTAACGAGCTTGTTTTCTAAAGAAACGAGTGCCCGAGGTAGATATCGTAGTCGTTAAACCCTAGCCCACAGGCCTTGGGGACAGTCACGCTGTGGTTGTCATCAATGTGTAGTTTCATGCTAGTAATCTATTCGAAGCACCTTAAGTTTTTCCTGAGGCGGCTGTAGCACTTTACGGAGAAATGGGTCTATTGCGAGCAGGTGTCTAAAAGGGCGTTGAGATGTGGTTCGTTGAGGTCAGGTGTGAGACTCGCCTTTATGCCCAGACCCAGGAAAGGTTATATCCGTGCGCGAACTGGCAACGCGTCTTTCATTTCCTTTGATGGTTTGAAGTGTAGCGTGGAGCGCGTTTTCAAGAATCTCTGCATGATATTGTTGCCTTGGAGTGCCGACAAGCCTAACATGATATTAGGAGGCGTTGTGTAGAAGAGCGACCATTGGTGGACGAAGACGACGAATCTGGCGTTAAACCTAAGACCATTTTCAACTTCGATCTCAACTTCAACGATATCTTAGTTCGGCTACTTCAGCAGATTCAGTCGGTCTGCCTCCTGGTAGTTCATCATGGAGTGTCGTGCTCGGGAATTAACTACGATTTAACAGCTAATTCCATTAATAGTCGCGTTGAAGGTAAAGAGACTGGAGTCGGTGCGAACGGACGGATACCGGCAGACCTGAGGCTTCTTGCAGGGAGTCGCCGGCGGGCAGGGATACAGAGACAGCTAACCTTTAGAGATAGTTGCTGCTCTATATCCCTTACGAGTCTCCGTAACCTGTTTCTGGTTGACTGTTTTCCCATCGTCCCTCGTATTCTTCTAGACCCCGCGCCCCTTTCTTGGCTGGTTCGGTGGCTGTGACAAGTTGCGGTCGGTGTTAGTTGTTTATAAATTCCTCTAATCGCCGTCGGGACCATCTCCGGCACTTCGCTAGACTCGACGTTTCTTGGCGAGGACGTTGGCCGGTGGCGGCATGTCTTCAACGGCCTATAATTTCCTTTTCCTGTTTAACTTTTCACTGGTGACGCCCAAGGACGTCTGTGTTCCAGATCGCAGTTTCATTATTAATTATATATATACTATATATATTGAAAACTTATAAGTTCATATATTTGAAATTTATAGAAGAGAGCATAACTTGAAATCCAGGACGGGACAATTATAGAGAGGTTAGAGGTTATTAAAATGATAACAATTATAATAATAATTGTTGTAATTAATAATTATTACTCTTCCTTCTGCTTGGTCATGAAGGAAGCCGGCCTCAGGTGAAAGAGGGCTGTGACGAAGTCTGTATGGAACCCGTAGGTGGGGGACCGGGCCGTCCACCTCCTGGGGCTCGGGCGGCCCAGGCTCTGCTTCAGGAGGCTGGGGTCGTTCTTGCCCTTGATGGGGTGGTTCTTCTCCGGCCCTGACCACGGCGGTCTCCGGGTTTGGAGTCCCTGTGTCTTCTTTTACCAAGTTCGAAGTAATCTCCGGAGCTGGAGCCCCTTAGGCAGGTCGATGGTACCTTGAACCTCGTTCTGACAGTTCCTGCGACGGCGCTGGAACCAATCGTATTAGCGTTTGCCTTTCCATTGGAGACTTTCGGCGCCGTGGAGAGGGGAGGGGGGGGGGATCTGCTGTATGGGTAACAGCTTCTTCCCCGTATGAACCTACCCTGGCTTTGCGCCCTGGAGAGGCCACGCCGACAAACAGTGCGCAACTCCATAGTCTCCTGAGACTGATGGATGCCTACTACTACTACTACTACTACTACTACTACTACTACTACTACTAGTAGTAGTAGGCATCCATCAGTCTCAGGAGACTATGGAGTTGCGCTCTGGTTGTCGGTCTGGAGTGGCCACAGCAGGGCGCAAAGCCAGGGTAGGTTGATTCGGGGGAGAAGCTGTTACCCAGGCAACAGGTCCCCCCCTCTCCACTACTACTACTACTAGACACCAGACCCACACGTCTGAGCATGAAGGAGGTGACGTCGTTTGTTTCGGTCCGTCATGGACTGTTATCAATTCCCGTAGCAAGAGTCAGAAGGAGAAGTCCATATGAAAGCCGAACTACGGGAGGAGATAGAAGTATTCCCTCGAAGTAACGCAAACCAATAAGAAGCCGCAGAAGGCCTAACTGGCAAAGAGGAAGAGGGTGAGAATACAGACACAAGAGCAAAACAAGATAAAGACGAGACTATAAGGGTTAAGCTGCTGAGTGTCACGGCGTTGATCAGAATCGGTTAACAGAAGGTTAACTATCTTACCAGCATATATAGCTGAGAAAGGAAGAGTCATACAGCAACAAAGTCACGAATTAAGGTTGCATTTGGCGAATGTTGTGTATCAGAGCCGATTCGGACAAGGACGGCGTCGTGTGTAGAGACCGCGAAAGAGTTTTTTAGAGAGCACCAATCGTAATAGGATGATTAAGTCCCCTAACAGAATCAGGAAGAGAGGATTATGCGCGTCTGTAGATCTTAGACTACGTATCTTGTGTGTATCTTTTAGTCCGTCTATTCCGTACAGGCCAGTTTCACCAAAGTGTTTGAACGGGACTCGCAAGCACCGGACCTCACCCCACTCGAGGAATGGAAGGACAAAGACTTGCAATATCAAATCGGGAATTAACAAAGTTGACAAAGTAGCAGTGTTGCAAATTATAAATGCATAAACGAGTGAACTCGGATTGAAATGGGTGAGGCGAACGAGCCGCAGGGAGAACACTTCCCAGAGAAATGTATTCGTAAGCGATCTTGAGCAAGGACCGATTCGATGTGTACTAAAGCACTACCCACACCAGACTCCGTCACAAAGCAAAGCAAGACAACCAGTAGCATGAGAGGAACTGGAGTAAAAATTACGCAAGATAAGGTGAAGGAAGGAGAAGGAACTATCAGGGGGGGGGAAAGCGCCAACCATTACGACTATATAGCACTTGGAAGGGTAGATAAGGATTGAGACGACGAGGGGCCGGGGGATGGAATGGTGCCCAAGCACTTGGACGGTCGGGGATTGAACGCTGACCTGCAAGTAGGAGGAAAGCGCGAACCACCGGTACGGACTACTATAGCACTTGAAGGGATGTGATTCAAGGATCTAAGGGATGGAACGCTCTCCAACCACTAGGACCATCGGGTATTGAACGCCGACCTGACATCGCGAGACCTGGCGCTATACTGAGCATAGCTGGAAAGGCGAGGTTCTAGTAGTTGAAGCTTAGGCACTACCGTTGAGTCATAGCTGAATACATCTACTAACGAGTACACATATCCGGTGGACAGACCAATTGGAGAGGTAGCATAAAAGCAGACCGGCAGACTTAAGGAATGGTCTCCAGCAGACCGGCAGACCTCAGGGCGATGGTCCCTACACAACCAGACAGACCTCAGGATGTCCACAGACTGGACAGACCTCAGGAGCCAGCAGACTGACGAAACCTCAGGATCCAGCAGGTGTGTCTCCAGGAATAGAGTCCGACAGACCTAAGCCAAGGCAGAATGGTCCCAGCAGACAGCAAGAAGGCGCACAGTACAGCTGGCTAGTTGGTTTCTCCCAAACCGCTGTCGAACGCTTTTACAATATTTATGTACAAACTCCTTAAAGCGGACGAGGACAGCCTTCGGCCACCATTGCTCCTAGCTCCGTGACGAGTATAACCACGGTCAAGGAGCCCAACACAAGCTCCTAAGACTACAGACTTATGATGCCTTCGTCGTAAGAACTAGGAGGGGGGGAGGGGGGTGAAGCGGGGTGAGCGGGAAGGGGGCAGGGGAATGGAGTGAGACTGAGGGATGGAGAGGGAAGGAACGGAAACAGAATAGCTTCCCTACCGAAGGTATGTGGGATGCTTAATAAGGTTCTAAAAGTGTGGTGGTGTGCTGTGTAGGAGATGGGCGAGTGTGAGAAGAGTCGTCAGACGAGGATGTAGTCACAATTCTACGTTGAATAGACAGTTGCTTATTTTCTGTCAATTTCTTTGCTACTAGCCTCTCGTCTCTACTTCTTCGCGGTCTGCGTCTCTCATTTGCGGTCTCATCCCCTCTACTCTCTCTCCTCTCCTCATCCTCCTCTACCATCTCTCTCATCTCTCTCATTCCATCCTCTCTCTACCTCTCATCTCTCCTCATCTCCTACTCTCCTTCTCGCGAATGCTCTCCTACTCTCCAGTCATCTCGGGTCTCGCTCTCGCTCTCTCTCCTTTCCTCATCATGAGTCCTCCCCTACCCGGAAGTACTGGTCTATGTTGAGATCATCTGTGGTTTAACACGAGAGAGAGTGCAGGACGAGAGGAGAGAGAGGAGAGAGGAGGTGAGAGAGAGGAGAGGGAGGCCCGACGCGGGGAGCTAGTGTTGGGCCGGATGGAGGACGGGGGGCGGACGTGGGGGCACGCGCGGCGAGTGGGGCAGGGAGGAGAGAGAGAAGGAGATGCGATGAGAGAGAGGTTGAGAGAGAAGGCGATGGAGAGGAGGGGTATGAGTAAGTGAAAGAGCGACAGATGCACCAAGAGGAGGGGTGAGACTGGGAGTGGTCGATCTCACTCCTCAAGCTTGCCAGGGTCCTCATGCTTGCAGGGTGTCATAGCTCGGTCCCGGCCTGCTCTTCTGCCTGAGCGCTGAGCATTCCGGTGGGGAGCCTGTCCAGCTGTATTAACTCCTGGCGGTCAGCGGGGTGAAGTGTGGGCTGCGGGTGGGGACTGGAGGGTGAGAGGTGGGTAGTGAGGGGTAAAGGTAGGGATGGGGGGTGAAGACTTGGATGTGAGGGGGTGTATGAGGGTGGTGGGGAGTGTGGGTGAGAGGAGAGAGAGAGGTGAGAGGTTGGTGAGAATTAGAAGTGAAGGGAACCACCTGGGTGAGGGGAAGATGGTAGGGGCAGAGAAGAGAGAGAAAGAGAGAGACAAAAAGGTTTAAGAAATAGTCCTTCCCCGAAGGTTTAACTGTAACCTAACTCCCTCTCAGGAGTGCCAGTCGCGACTCCCATGAAGTCTTCCGTGGGTCTCTGGAGCGAGGAGGTCGTCTGGGCTGGGAAAGGGAGAGAGAGAGAGAGAGGAGAGAAGGAGAGAGAGAGGAGAGAAGAGAGAGAGAGAGAGAGATGGGGGGGTAGGGGGAGGTGTGAGAGAAGACAAGAGGGAAGAGCGAAGAAGGAGACTGGGGAAGGAGAGGAGGAGCAGAGAGGGTAAACACTTGATTATCTTTCCAAGTCTGGCAATTCAGACACAAATTGCTACCTTTGGCGGCCTTGGGAGGAAACTGGAGGAGTGTGTGTGTGCCTCTTAGTGGTAGAACTGGCGGCCTCCCGTCCCTGCTGGAGTGTGTGGTGTGTCTACTCACCTAGTTGTGCTTGGGGGGGTTGTGAGCTCTGGCTCTTTGGGCCCCGCCTCTCAACTGTCAATCAACTGGTGTTCATACCTGAGCCTATTGGGCTCTATCATATCTACACTTGAAACTGTGTATGGAGTCAGCCCTCCACCAACATTACTTCCTAATGCACTTCATTTGTCAACCACTCTGACACTAAAAATGTTCTTTCTAATAGTTCTGTGGCTCATTTGGGCACTCAGTTTCCACCTGTGTCCCCTAGTGCGTGTGCCCTTGTATTAAATAGCCTGTCTTAACACAAGGACAGGCTATTTTCTTTGAGACACCTTGTATGTGGTGATCATTTTCCCGCTACCTCTTCTGTCTTTCCAGCGACGTGAGTTTAATTCCCGTAGTCTCTCCTCGTAGCTCATACCTCTCAGCTCGGGTACTAGTCTGGTGCAAACCTTTGAACCTTTTCCAGTTAGTCTTATGCTTGACTATGACCGAAAGGGTAAGACTGATGATTCTAACGCGAATCTTCTCAATATTTCTTACGTTTTTCTTCACTGTAGGGGGGTAATTGAAATTATAACTCTCCAAAGTTCATTTGCTCACTTTTTATTTATGGTGTGACGCCTAAAAGCGTTTCGCAAGGGCTTCTTACATTTTCAAGTCAGATTTACACATATCATTTCATGCTTATATTCGTTTTTGGGTGAGGGTGATATGACACAAATGTTTTTTGGGTGAGGTGACAAACCTATGCAGTACACGAATCAATGGGTATAAATTGGATATGAACAACATTAGAATGAAAGTACAGAAGGCCTATTGGCCCATATTTTCTCTGGCTGCTTCTATATTGGTTCGGGGTCTTGAAGTGGGTAGAATATAGTTATGCGTTAATTGGCTGTTGATTGCTGGTGTTGACATTTTTGATGTGTAGTGACTCGCTGATGTCGAGTCTCCTGCTATCGCTGTATCTATCGATGATTTCTGTGTTGATTGTTAATATTTCTCTGGTGATGGTCTGGTTGTGAGAGGAGATTATATGTTCCTTGATGGAGCCCTGTTGCTTATGCATTGGCAATCGCCTGGAAAGAGACGTTGTTGTCTTGCCTATATACTGAGTTCTTGGCTTAT
>WNGS01051744.1:0-15649 GCA_020271785.1 Procambarus virginalis
TGATGGATGGGGTATGAGGAGAGCATGAGGGAACTGTGCTTACGACACTAGAAAGAAGGTAGAGGGGGGACATGATAGGGAACATAAAATACTCAAGGGGATTGAAAGAGTGGACACAGACGAAATGTTACAGGAATCGTTACCGAATGAGGGGACATGGGATTTGAAGATGGATACTTTAGATGAGTCACAGGAGAAAGGAAGGAAGAAATCAGGGGTGGGGGGGGGAAGCACCAAAGCATTACGACTATATAGCACTTGGAAGGGTCAGGATAAGGATAAGGTTTAGGTTAGGGTCAGGATAAGGATAAGAGATGGGACGGAAGGGAAGGAATAGTGCCCAAACACTTATGGACAGTCGGGGATTGAAACGCCGACCTGCATGAAGCCAGGACAGTGCTTACTGTTCCAGCCAAGTGGTTGGACAGAGTCATAGGGATGATAGGAGTTTCTTTTAGCGGGAGAACAGTGGGAAAATGAAAATGCACTGAAGAAACAGGTTGTGGAAGCAAATACATCATAATTTTAAAATTATGTATGATAGGGAAATGGCACATGAGTCATTGCTGTAAACAACCGATGCTCGAAGGCGGGATCCAAGAGTCCAATGTCGATCCTGCACACAGTTAGGTGAGTACACACCACACACAACACACACACACACACACACACACACACACACACCACACCACACACACACACACACACACCCCGTATCCTCGCATGTCCCCCCTATCTCCTTAACCAAACACCTACCCGTTCCCCCTTCCCTTAAACCCCACCCCCACCCCCAAAACCCTCTGGCGACCCTGCAAACACACACACAGATCCTTCACCCACGGAACAAGGCTTCAACACAGTAGAATACTCGCTAAGAAAGGGATTTGTAAATGAACAGAAGAAAGTGAGCTTCAGGGCGATGACACTAACATAGATGGGTTACAAATAAAAACTAGTGACCTGGCGAGTGGGCACTAGAAGAAAACCCAGACATCTAGCACACAGAAACAAAGCGACACCCAATCATAACAAATGCAGTGTTCCACAGGCGCTCTTATGTAGTGAGGAAAGAGAGAGAAGGGAGAGGAGGAGGTGTGGTGGTAGCTTTGCTTGATAAGAAAGGTTGGAGGTTTAGAAAAGATGGTAAATCAGAACTGTGAAGGTTTCAGTGACTACATATCAGGCACCAATACACATGGAGGACAGAGAAAATTATCGTTAGTAGTCATATATATACCCCCACTGATACTTGAGATGACAGAAGACCCAAACAGGAATATGATACGAAACAACATGGCCCACATCATAATAGAGAGAGCAGCGTTCTGTAGGGCTAGCAGAACGCGATCCGGACTCTAATCATGGGAGACTTCAACCATGGGAAGTATGTAGATTGGGGGACACAGAGACCCACACGTGGAGGACCAGACACATGGGAGAGCTAAGACTCTGATCGTGGCAACAAGAAACTTTCTAAGTCAAAACACGTCAAGGGACTGGACAAGAATGAGGAGGAGGGAGAACCAGCTTACTTGATCTGACCATTTACCCTAAATGAGTCGGCTATAAGGGAAGTTAAGTTGTGGAAGCGCCCTTGGGAATAGAGTGGATCACAGTGAATTGACCTTTGAGTACCTTGAGTAGAGCTAGGAATTATTCATCCCCCCAAAAAGAACTGGACTAAGGGCTGCATACCAAAGGGAACTGAGCGGATAATAATTCCTAAGGACAAGAGGGACAACAATCTTCGACATAGGTATGCACGAAATGTTGACTGTAAGGTTTACCCATCCAGGACCAGAAGCAAAGGAACGTGTATATCGGATATGAAAGCAAAGGAGTCTGAACAGTCAAAAGGGCAGGAAGCAGAACTTCCGTAATACAGAACACCGAAGTAGAGAGAGATACCGAGAACCAGTGGATACTGAGTATGTCAGTGTGAGAAGACCAGCCTGAGAAAAGGTATGAAAATGATAAGCAATAAAGCCGAATCTGACCGTAAAGCGGGGGGCGGCAACGAGGTCAAGGTATAGGACCTACAACTAGTATTACATTCAGATGAGCTGTGTATAGACAATACAGTAAGAAAGGAAAAATCAACTAATATAGTGGGAGGTAAGTGTAAAGAAGAAAATACAAAGAGTTGATGAAAGTAACATATAACAAATAGAGCAGGAAACCTCGGATACGTAAGAGACAATGAGTTGACTTAGACGGGTGGGAAGGCACAGGAGAGGATTATTAAGCACTCCAATAGGTTCCGGTCTTAAAGAAAAGAGGTACAGGGGCCAGAGAGTGCTTAAACCAGGGACCTGGATAGATTCGAAATTACAAGATGATGAGTCAAGAAGCGACTATTGGAGCTGGATGTGAAAAAGCTCGTTGGGCCAGATGGAATGCTCGCAGGGGTATTGAAGAGTGGCAGGGCATTTGCTTTGCCACTCTCATCGTGTATAGTAGTCACTGTGAAACCGGGGACTGCTACCAGAATATGGAACGGGGGTGGTCTAATGCGTCCAATATACGAAAAAGGTGACAGACAGGAGGCAGGAACGATTACAGGCCAGTGTCCTACTGTATCACCATACAAGGTATCGGAGAGTTCTGAGAAAAACCTAGTAAACACTTGAGAGAGAGACTTCGTTACAAACCCATCCAACATGGGTTCAGGGAAGGGTTAAATCTTGCCTTACAGGCTTGATAAATTCTACGATAGGTGACAAATTACGAAGCAATAAAGAGAAGGATGGGTGGACTGCATATTTTGTTGGACTGTCGGAAAGCCTTTGACACAGTACCCCATAAACATCTGATGCATAAGCTGGAAAAAATCAGTGCAAGGTAACACGGTAGGGCGTCCCGTGGATAAGGAGTACCTTAAGCATAGGAAGCAGAGAGGTTACATAGGGTGAGACCTCAGTTGGCGGGAAGCAACAGTGAGTCCCCACAGGCTCTGTATGACCTATCCTGTTTCTGCTATAACGTAAATGATCTCTAGCCCAGAGGGTATAGATCATTCCTCTCAATGTTTGCTGACGCGCCAAAATTATGAGAAGGATTAAGACAGAGGAGGACAGGCTGAGAGCTTCAGAAGACCTGGACTAAGCTGAGGAATGGTTCGACACAAATGGCTCCCTTAGAGTTTAACCAAGCAAATGTAATGTACTGCAAGATAGGGGTAGGAAAGCAGAGCGAGACCGGATAGAAGCGTATCATTTGGGAGACTGCAACTACTTCAAGAGTCTAGAGAGAGAGAATGAACCTGGGTTGATATCAGTCCAGACCTGTCCCCTGAAGCTACATATCAAGAGGAATACATCAGCGCATATGCCAGGTTGGCTAACATAAGACGGCTTAAAGAAACTTGTTAACGGAATCTTTACTTGGAACATTATTTACCACATATGGCAGACCATATCCTAGAGTATGCGTCTCCAAATGGAGTCCATATCTTAGTCAAGAATAAGAGCAAACTGGAAAGGGTCAAAAGGTTTGCCACCAGCAGACTAGTACCACGAGCTGAGAGTATGAGCTACGAGAGAGCTACGGAATTAAACCTCAACTTGTTTTTTTTTCCGTTGGAGAGACCAGGTAGGTGATCACCCAGATTCTCAGGGAGATAATCAAGAGCCCTCAATGGGTAGGATAAAGACAGGCTAGTTAAACAAGCGGGCACACGCACTAGGGTGACACTAGGTGGAAACTGAGTGGCCCCAATATGAGACACAGAGTATTAGAAAGGCACTTTTTTAGTGTCAGAGTGGTTGACAAAAATGGAATGCATTAGGAAGCGATGTGGTGGAGGCTGATCCTACACAGTTTCAAGGTAGATATGACAGAGCCCATTAGGTCAGGGAACTGTTACCAACTGTGATTGGACGGTTGAGAGGCGGGACCAAAGCGCCAGAGCTCAACCCTGCAAGCACAACTAGGTGAGTACACTAGGTGAGTACCACGTAGTGTGTAGTAGAGTAGCGACGGTGGGGGACACACGCGAGTAGCGAGGTCCGCGGAAAAATTCGTCAATTTTCACGGGAATTGACAGGATTATGAGGCTACATCATAGTATTTGGCCTCTGCAGTGTGTAGCTAGCAGGGTTGCTACATAGCATAGTCTTATCGCTAGCGATTGTGCGAATAAATCAAAAGTGGAGCTAGGTGATCACCGGTGCATAGTGTGAGGACAGCGTAAGGCGACCTGACCTGACGCAGCTGGGTCGACACCGTGCCGTGGAACTGGTGATTGGTTTGTTGGGTGGTGATTGGGTCCGGTGATACAGTAAATTAGTGAACGCAACACAACGATACAGTGACTGACTCCAGAGTTTGTGTAGATAGAAGAAAACCTTAGTGAAGCACCTAGTGGAAGCCGACGATGGAGCATCATCATCGACATATGTCATCCACTCATCTAGTTGTGTGAACGGGGAAAACAATCTGGTAGGTACCCTCCTTTCTGGTCAATTAATGAGGTGTACAGTGTGAGTTAAAATAGTATCAAATTCTGTTAGGATATTATATATCTTTAAAAATCTCAGCGTGGCTCATTGGGTGGAAGTTACGCCTTACGGAACTAGGGGACCACCACCACCCACGTCCACAACCACACGACACCCCACAACCACAAACACGCGCCCTGATTAACACATTTCGTGGAAAAGGATAAAAAACCTCCCCTAACCCTCCCTACTTACCTGCCGAAGATGACCTCACCTCACCTCTCAAACCCATCCCCAGGCACAAGCTCTCTCTCTATCTCTCTCTCTCGCTCTCTCTATTCTATATCTCTCTCTCGCTCGCTCTCTCTCTTGCTCTATCTTTCTCTCTATCGATTGTCTCTATCTCTGCTCTCTCTCTCTGCCTCTCTGGTCTTGCTCTCTCTTCTTGCTCTCTCTCTCTTGCTCTCTCTCTCTTGCTCTCTTCTTGCTCTCTCTAGCTTGCTCTCTCTCTACCTAGCTCTCTCTCTCTCTATTGTCGATTCTCTGGGTCTCTCCTGTCTCTCTTTATGCTCTCTGCTTCTCTCTCCTTTGCTACCTCTCTTGACAGGGGCAAAATGGCAGGAGGAAGAAACAAGGTTATGGGAAGCAGCCAGAGCGAACAAACGCAGGAATTGCTACACCAAGTACTGGAAGAATTCAGGGAGATGAATGAAATGAGGATTACAATAACAAACCTGCAAAGTGAGCGACATCAGCAAGGGAGGAGACCAAAATCTCTCAAGTGAAAATAAGAGACCGAGCATAGTATCATCCAAAGGGATGGTGGGAATGGTACATTGGAATGAAATGCCTCAGTACCTGACACATTTGCGGACCTATTGAAAAAGAGCTCAGAAGCCATGGCCACAGTGAGGGAGGTAGCCCATGAAGCTTTACCTCAAAGAAGCTGCAATGTGCACGACTCAAATGCTGGAATGAAAAAGATCAGTGGTAGTAGAAGGCATCAAAGAACAGGAAAGGATCCAACAGGCAAGACAGGAATGGCAAGGATAGAGAAGCAGTACAAGGGCTACTGAAGGGATACAAATGGAAGGGGCTGATCATAGCGTTGAGAAGGTTTTTCAGGTTGGGATGGTACAACAGAGACAGAAACAGACGTGTAAAGGTGGGTTTGCAAACGAAACAACGAAGGAGGATATTCTAGAAAAGAAGAGTGGTCTCCAACATGTGGAGGGAAACAAACAAGTATTCTTGCAGAGGGACAGGACGAAGGATGGAGAAGAGCCAGCAGAGAGGCAAGGAGGAAGCGCAGGGAGAGAGGAGCAAACCAGGAAAATAACAGCTCCCAACACAAGGCAGTCGGAGAACAGAGGGGAACCCAAAGCAGCATCCCAGCAAACAGAGGGGGGGGCAACACACAACCCCTCTGCATAGAAACCTTCTCCCATAACCCTACCTGCCCCCACCCAACTGTGGGAAACCGACACTCATACACAATTAGTATAGTCTTCCCTTTAAACAGTATCCTCTTAAATTAGGAAGTGCCTCTGATGTCATCGACGTCGAGCAGTATTTACATTATTAAACACTGTTATAACAAAGTTAATGTCTAAATGAATAAAAACGTGTCAATAAGGGGACTGATAATTATTAAGCCCAAAAATAGATGTTCCATTGTTAACGTAAATTAAACTTAGAAGTGGAAACAGCAAAATATTGGAACCGTACACAAGCCAGCGTCTCTTACAGACGCCAGTCACCCGTAAACAAATAACCAAAGCACTACGCTGCACACCGTCCAGAGTTGGTTTAACACCCTAGGACACCCCCTAAAGTGTCAACCCACCATCAAAACAGCCCCTATAAACAACACAGCCACCGTGTACCGGCTACCATTATTTGTTATATTCTAGTGCACTGTCTATCACGGTCTAATCGGTTGATCTGCCCCCCACCCCCCCACATGTACGTGTGACCCATTTTACAGCTCACATACCATGTTATACCTGTATTGAAATGTTCAGGGAACAGATATTCTCTTTGCATCCCATACAGGAAAAATTGTGACTTGGAACAGCAAGTAGCTGAGCAGTAGAAATATGCACCAGTACCTAGCTGTTGCCCGCCTTGTAGGCCTCCCACAGAAGCCATTGGCACCATGAGGCAACGGGCCACACTCACATCGATGTAACATGACACGTTCGCAGGCCCTTACTCCCAAGTAGATAGGCCATTAAGTTATTGTAGAAGTATTGTTCATAACTAGTAATAATTTGTGAAATAATAGTAGATTAGACCACCATATGGTGTATGATAAAAATAATATAATTAAACTTAGGTAAACATTTTGTAATTTAAGAAGGAGCCATTACAAAGTGGCTTAAGCTACACATTGTCCCTCATTTGGTTGAGAATAAATTTAGGCAGTTTAAATTAATACATTCCATCAATTTCTTACCTACCAGAAAAAAAGATAAACTTTATTTTTGGAATTCATTAAAAGGAGATATAACTGCCTGGAGTTGTACACACAACCTCCTCCCCCCCAACACCATCGACCCCGGACACCCCCTCCCCCCCATTCCCATCAGTCCCACCTCCCACTTTCCCCCCAGTCCCCCCTCCCTTCATCCCATACCTCCTATTCCTCTCCCCCCTCACCAGTATTCTCCATGTCCCCCTATCTCCGTAACCCCACACCCTACCCGTTCCCATTCCTTAACAACAACCCCCACCCAAACCCCTTCACCCTGCAAACCCCACTCCGATCCTTTCACCACGGAACAGCCTTCCCACACCGTAGAAGACATCGCCAAGAAAGGGATATATAAATGACCAGAAGAAAGTGAGCTTCAAGGGCGATTTACACTACCATAGATGGGATTACAAATAAACAAGTGCATTGGATAGTGGGCACTAGAAGAAAACGAAGACATAATAGCACTCACAAAAAAAGCTAACGAAAACCGTAACAAACGCAGTGTTTCCAGGGTACTATGAGTGAGGAAAGTAGGAGAGAAGGGAGAGGGGAGGTGGTGTGGTTTGCTACTAAGAGATGGTTGGAGTTTCGAAGAGATGGTATTCAGAACTGTGAAAGTTTCAGAGACTACATAATATCAGGCACCATGCAACTGGAGACAGAAATTATAATAGTAGTCATATATAACCCCCCACCGAATGACAGAAGACCCAGAAAGGAATATGATAGAAACAACATGGCCACCATCAATATAATAGAGAGAGCAGCTTCTGTGGCTAGCAGGAACGGATCCAGACTTCTAATCATGGGAGACTTCAACCATGGGAAGATAGATTGGGGGACAGAGACCCACACGGAGGCCCAGACACATGGAGAGCTAAGCTGCTGGATGTGGCAACAAGAAACTTTCTAAGTCAACACGTCAAGGGACCGACAAGAATGAGAGGAGGGGATGAACCAGCCTTGCTTGATTTGATATTTACCCTAAATGAGTCGGATATAAGGGAAGTTAAGTTGGAAGCCCCCTTGGGAATGAGTGATCATAGTGTATTGAGCTTTGAGTACCTGGTTGAGCTAGGAATTATCACCCCCAAAAAAGAACTGGGAACCAAAGGGCTGGCGTACCGAAAGGGAAACTATGAGGAGATGAATAAATTCCTATGGGATATACATTGGGACACAGAACTCGGAACCAAGTCCGTACAAGACATGATGGACTATGTCACCCAAAAATGTCAGGAGGCTGTAAGCAGGTTTGTCCCAGCCCAACAGGAAAAAACAGAGAAGCAAAGGAAGAATCCGTGGTTTAATAGGGAATGTATGAAAGCAAAGGAGCTGAACAAAAGGGCATGGAGGAACTTCCGTAATAACAGAACACCAGAAAGTAGAGAGAGATACCAGAGAACCAGGAACGAGTATGTCAGTGTGAGAAGAGCAGCTGAGAAAAGGTATGAAAATGATATAGCTAACAAAGCCAAGACTGAACCAAAGCTACTACACAGTCACATCAGGAGGAAGACAACAGTGAAGGAACAGGTGATTAAACTTAGGGTGGGCGAGGACAGGTACACAGAGAATGACAAAGAGGTGTGTGAAGAACTCAACAAAAGGTTCCAGGAGGTCTTTACAATAGAACAGGGAGATATCACGGCGCTGGGAGAGGTGGCAGCAAACCAGGTGACCTTGGATAGGTTCGAAATTACAAGAGATGAGGTCAAAAAGCACCTATTGGAGCTGGATGTGAGAAAAGCTGTTGGGCCGGATGGAATCTCGCCATGGGTATTGAAAGAGTGTGCAGGAGCACTTTGCTTACCACTCTCCATAGTGTATAGTAAGTCACTGGAAACGGGGGACCTACCAGAAATATGGAAGACTGCTAATGTAGTACCAATATACAAAAGGGTGACAGACAAGAGGCACTGAACTACAGGCCAGTGTCCTTAACTTGTATACCATGCAAGGTGATGGAGAAGATTGTGAGAAAAAACCTAGTAACACATCTGGAGAGAAGAGACTTCGTGACAACCCATCAACATGGGTTCAGGGAGGGTAAATCTTGCCTTACAGGCTTGATAGAATTCTACGATCAGGTGACAAGAATTAAGCAAGAAAGAGAAGGGTGGGCGGACTGCATTTTTTTGGACTGTCGGAAAGCCTTTGACACAGTACCCCATAAAAGGTTGATGCATAAGCTGGAGAAACAGGCAGGAGTAACAGGTAGGGCGCTCCAGTGGATAAGGGAGTACCTAAGCAATAGGAAGCAGAGAGTTACAGTGAGGGGTGAGACCTCAGACTGGCGTGAAGTCACCAGTGGAGTCCCACAGGGCTCTGTACTTGGACCTATCCTGTTTCTGATATACGTAAATGATCTCCCAGAGGGTATAGACTCATTCCTCTCAATGTTTGCTGACGACGCCAAAATTATGAGAAGGATTAAGACAGAGGAGGACAGCTTGAGACTTCAAGAAGACCTGGACAAGCTGCAGGAATGGTCGAACAAATGGCTGTTAGAGTTTAACCCAAGCAAATGTAATGTAATGAAGATAGGGGTAGGAAGCAGGAGACCAGATACAAGGTATCATTTGGGAGATGAAATACTTCAAGAGTCAGAGAGAGAGAAAGACCTGGGGGTTGATATCACGCCAGACCTGTCCCCTGAAGCTCATATCAAGAGGATAACATCAGCAGCATATGCCAGGTTGGCTAACATAAGAACGGCCTTTAGAAACTTGTGTAAGGAATCTTTCAGAACATTATATACCACATATGTCAGACCAATCCTGGAGTATGCGGCTCCAGCATGGAGTCCCTATCTAGTCAAGCATAAGACTAAACTGGAAAAGGTTCAAAGGTTTGCCACCAGACTAGTACCCGAGCTGAGAGGTATGAGCTACGAGGAGCGACTGCAGGAATTAAACCTCACTTCGTTGGAAGACAGAAGAGTTAGGGGGGACATGATCACCACATTCAAGATTCTCAGGGGAATCGACAGGGTTGATAAAGACAGGCTGTTTAACACAAGGGGCACACGCACTAGGGGACACAGGTGGAAACTGAGTGCCCAAATGAGCCACAGAGATATTAGAAAGAACTTTTTTAGTGTCAGAGTGGTTGACAAATGGAATGCATTAGGAAGCGATGTGGTGGAGGCTGACTCCATACACAGTTTCAAGTGTAGATATGATAGAGCCCATTAGGCTCAGGAAACTGTACACCTGTTGATTGACGGTTGAGAGGCGGGACCAAAGAGCCAGAGCTCAACCCCCGCAAGCACAACTAGGTGAGTACAACTAGGTGAGTACACACACACACACACACACACACACACACACACACACACACACACACACACACACACACACACACACACACACACACACACACACACACACACACACACACACACACACAGCGACGGTGGGAGACACACGCGATTAGCGAGGTCCGCGGAAATTCGTCAATTTCACGGGACATTGAAGGATTATTGAGGCTAGATCATAGTATTTGGCCTCTCGCAGTGTGTAGCTAGCAGGGTGCTACATAGCATAGTCATATCGCTAGCGATTGTGCGAAGAAATCAAAAGTGGAGCTAGTGGATCACCGGTGCATAGTGTGGAGGACAGCGTAAGGCGACCTGACCTGACCGGCAGCTGGGTCGACCCACCGTGGCCGTGGAACTGGTGATTGTGTTTGTTGGGTGGTGATTGTGATCAGTGATACAGTAAATTAGTGAACCGCAACACAACGATACAGTGACTGACTCCAGAGTTTTGTGTAGATAGAAGAACACCTTAGTGAATCACCTAGTGGAAGCCGACGACGGAGCATCATCATCGACCATATGTCATCACTCATCTAGTTGTGTGAACGGGAAACAATCTGGTAGGTACCCGCCTTTCTGGTCAATTAATCAGGTGTACAGTGTGAGGTAAAATAGTATCAAATTCTTGTTCAGGATATTATATATCTTTAAAATCTCAGCGTGGCTCATTGGGTAGAAGTTACCGCTTACGGAACTAGGGACACACTCACGCACGCACGCACGCGCACACGCACCCCACACCCCACACACACGCGCCCCTGATTAACACATTTCGTGGAAAAAGGATAAAAAACCTCCCATAATCCTCCCTCACTCTACCTGCCGTAAGCTGACCTTACCTCACCTCTCAACCCCATCCCAAGGAACACACTCTCTCTCTCTCTCTCTCTCTCTCTCTCTCTCTCTCTCTCTCTCTCTCTCTCTCTCTCTCTCTCTCTCTCTCTCTCTCTTGCTCTCTCTCGCTTGCTCTCTCTCTCTTGCTCTCTCTCGCTTGCTCTCTCTCTCTTGCTCTCTCTCTCCCTTGCTCTCTCTCTCTCTCTTGTTCGCTCTCTCTGGGTCTCTCCTGTTCTCTCTTTTGCTCTCTTGCTCTCTCTCTCCCTTGCTACCTCTCTTGACAAGGGGCAAAATGGCAGGAGGCCGAAACAGGGTTATGGGAAGCAGCCAGGGCGAACAAACGCAGGAATTGCTACACCAAGTACTGGAGGAATTCAGGAGGGAGATGAATGAAATGAGGATTACAATTAACAACCTGCAAAGTGAGCTGACATCAGCAAGGGAGGAGATCAAATCTCTCACAGCGAAAAATAAAGAGACCGAGCATCAGATTATCATCCAAAGGGAAGGTGGGAATGTTACATTGGAAGGAAATGCCTCTGTACCTGACACATTTGCGGACATATTGAAAAAGAGCTCAGAAGCAATGGCCACAGTGAGGGAGGTAGCCATGCAAGCTGCTACCTCACAGGAAGCAGCAAGGTGCACCACTCAACTGCTGGAGAGAAAGAGATCAGTGGTAGTTGTAGGCATCAAAGAACAGGAAGGATCCAACAGGCAAGAATGGAATGGCAAGGATAGAGAGGCAGTACATGGGCTACTGAAGGGGTTACAGATGGAAGAGGCTGCACACAACATTGAGAAGGTTTTCAGGTTGGGCTGGTACAACAGGGACAGAAACCGACTTGTAAAGGTGGTGTTTGCAAACGAAACCACGAAGGAGGATATTCTAGAAAAGAAGAGTCGTCTCCAACATGTGGAGGGATACAAACAAGTATTCCTGCAGAGGGACAGGACGAAGGAGGAGAGAGCCAGGGCAGCAGAGGCAAGGAGGAAGCGCAGGGAGAGAGGAGCAAACCAGGAAATCACAGCCCCCAACACAGCAGTCCCAGAGACAAGAGGGGAACCCAAAACCAGCATCCCAGCAACACCAGAGGGGGGGGCAACACCACCAACCCCCTCTGCATAGAAACCCTTCCTTCCCCTCACCCTACCTGCCCCCACCCAACCCTCCCTCCCCCCCCACCCCATTCTGACCCCGACACCCCATCCCCATTCCCATCATGTCCCCCCTCCCACCTTTCCCCCCCAGTCCCCCTTCCCCCTTCATCCCATACCCTCCCTATTCCTCCTCCCCCCTCACCCCGTATCCTCCATGTCCCCCCTATCTCCTTAACCCACACCCTACCCGTTCCCCCTTCCCTTAAACCCCCACCCCCCACCCCAAAACCCTCTGCGACCCTGCAAACCACCTCACAGATCCTCTCACCCACGGAACAGCTTCCCACACCAGTAGAATACTCGCCAAGAAAGGGATATGTAAATGAACAGAAGAAAGTGAGCTTCAAGGCGATGTACACTAACATAGATGGGATTACAAATAAAACTAGTGAACTTGGAGAGTGGGCACTAGAAGAAAACCCAGACATAATAGCACTCACAGAAACAAAGCTAACGAAAATCATAACAAATGCAGTGTTTCCACAGGGCTACTATGTAGTGAGGAAAGAGAGAGAAGGGAGAGGAGGAGGTGGTGTGGCTTTGCTACTAAGAGAAGGTTGGAGTTTCGAAGAGATGGTAATTCAGAACTGTGAAGGTTTCAGGGACTACATATCAGGCACCATTGCAACTGGAGGACAGAAAATTATAATAGTAGTCATATATAACCCCCCACCGAATGACAGAAGACCCAGACAGGAATATGATAGAAACAACATGGCCACCATCAATATAATAGAGAGAGCAGCTTCTGTGGCTAGCAGGAACGGATCCAGACTTCTAATCATGGGAGACTTCAACCATGGGAAGATAGATTGGGGGAACAGAGACCCACACGGAGGCCCAGACACATGGAGAGCTAAGCTGCTGGATGTGGCAACAAGAAACTTTCTAAGTCAACACGTCAAGGGACCGACAAGAATGAGAGGAGGGGATGAACCAGCCTTGCTTGATTTGATATTTACCCTAAATGAGTCGGATATAAGGGAAGTTAAGTTGGAAGCCCCCTTGGGAATGAGTGATCATAGTGTATTGAGCTTTGAGTACCTGGTTGAGCTAGGAATTATCACCCCCAAAAAAGAACTGGGAACCAAAGGGCTGGCGTACCGAAAGGGAAACTATGAGGAGATGAATAAATTCCTATGGGATATACATTGGGACACAGAACTCGGAACCAAGTCCGTACAAGACATGATGGACTATGTCACCCAAAAATGTCAGGAGGCTGTAAGCAGGTTTGTCCCAGCCCAACAGGAAAAAACAGAGAAGCAAAGGAAGAATCCGTGGTTTAATAGGGAATGTATGAAAGCAAAGGAGCTGAACAAAAGGGCATGGAGGAACTTCCGTAATAACAGAACACCAGAAAGTAGAGAGAGATACCAGAGAACCAGGAACGAGTATGTCAGTGTGAGAAGAGCAGCTGAGAAAAGGTATGAAAATGATATAGCTAACAAAGCCAAGACTGAACCAAAGCTACTACACAGTCACATCAGGAGGAAGACAACAGTGAAGGAACAGGTGATTAAACTTAGGGTGGGCGAGGACAGGTACACAGAGAATGACAAAGAGGTGTGTGAAGAACTCAACAAAAGGTTCCAGGAGGTCTTTACAATAGAACAGGGAGATATCACGGCGCTGGGAGAGGTGGCAGCAAACCAGGTGACCTTGGATAGGTTCGAAATTACAAGAGATGAGGTCAAAAAGCACCTATTGGAGCTGGATGTGAGAAAAGCTGTTGGGCCGGATGGAATCTCGCCATGGGTATTGAAAGAGTGTGCAGGAGCACTTTGCTTACCACTCTCCATAGTGTATAGTAAGTCACTGGAAACGGGGGACCTACCAGAAATATGGAAGACTGCTAATGTAGTACCAATATACAAAAAGGGTGACAGACAAGAGGCACTGAACTACAGGCCAGTGTCCTTAACTTGTATACCATGCAAGGTGATGGAGAAGATTGTGAGAAAAAACCTAGTAACACATCTGGAGAGAAGAGACTTCGTGACAACCCATCAACATGGGTTCAGGGAGGGTAAATCTTGCCTTACAGGCTTGATAGAATTCTACGATCAGGTGACAAGAATTAAGCAAGAAAGAGAAGGGTGGGCGGACTGCATTTTTTTGGACTGTCGGAAAGCCTTTGACACAGTACCCCATAAAAGGTTGATGCATAAGCTGGAGAAACAGGCAGGAGTAACAGGTAGGGCGCTCCAGTGGATAAGGGAGTACCTAAGCAATAGGAAACAGAGAGTTACAGTGAGGGGTGAGACCTCAGACTGGCGTGAAGTCACCAGTGGAGTCCCACAGGGCTCTGTACTTGGACCTATCCTGTTTCTGATATACGTAAATGATCTCCCAGAGGGTATAGACTCATTCCTCTCAATGTTTGCTGACGACGCCAAAATTATGAGAAGGATTAAGACAGAGGAGGACAGCTTGAGACTTCAAGAAGACCTGGACAAGCTGCAGGAATGGTCGAACAAATGGCTGTTAGAGTTTAACCCAAGCAAATGTAATGTAATGAAGATAGGGGTAGGAAGCAGGAGACCAGATACAAGGTATCATTTGGGAGATGAAATACTTCAAGAGTCAGAGAGAGAGAAAGACCTGGGGGTTGATATCACGCCAGACCTGTCCCCTGAAGCTCATATCAAGAGGATAACATCAGCAGCATATGCCAGGTTGGCTAACATAAGAACGGCCTTTAGAAACTTGTGTAAGGAATCTTTCAGAACATTATATACCACATATGTCAGACCAATCCTGGAGTATGCGGCTCCAGCATGGAGTCCCTATCTAGTCAAGCATAAGACTAAACTGGAAAAGGTTCAAAGGTTTGCCACCAGACTAGTACCCGAGCTGAGAGGTATGAGCTACGAGGAGCGACTGCAGGAATTAAACCTCACTTCGTTGGAAGACAGAAGAGTTAGGGGGGACATGATCACCACATTCAAGATTCTCAGGGGAATCGACAGGGTTGATAAAGACAGGCTGTTTAACACAAGGGGCACACGCACTAGGGGACACAGGTGGAAGCTGAGTGCCCAAATGAGCCACAGAGATATTAGAAAGAACTTTTTTAGTGTCAGAGTGGTTGACAAATGGAATGCATTAGGAAGCGATGTGGTGGAGGCTGACTCCATACACAGTTTCAAATGTAGATATGATAGAGCCCATAGGCTCAGGAAACTGTACACCTGTTGATTGACGGTTGAGAGGCGGGACCAAAGAGCCAGAGCTCAACCCCCGCAAGCACAACTAGGTGAGTACAACTAGGTGAGTACACACACACACACACACCCACACACACCCACACACACACACACACACACACACATATGTGGTGTGTGTGTGTGTGTGTAAGAAAATATATATAAAAAAATTCCAACTGAGTTCATGCCTTCTTTAACCAACAAA
>WNGS01051760.1:0-10140 GCA_020271785.1 Procambarus virginalis
CTCTGGCAACAGAACAACATATATCACCCACTGAACTGCATCGCTGGGGTGCAGATATAATAACCAGCTGGCGACCTTGTTGAGGAAAAGATAGAGAAGACAGGCGGGAAAGGAGTTCCTGCAACCTCTTGTCCGGCAGCAAGACTCAGGGAGGTCATTGTTACAAAGTAAGCCCGAGTCTTCCTTCACTCCTCCACGGGTCTAGGCCGGAATTGCTGATAGCCGTTTCCCGTGGTTGACTGAAGGGCTTCCAGGGTGAGTCAGTGGCACCCTTCAGTGGGAAGCAAAGACCTGCGGAGGTGGGCATTGCTGGTCCTCTCCTGTGGGACCAAGGAGGGACTCCGGTGAATCCCGGGAGTCGGAGGGGCTGAGTATTCGGCCTTTCGAGCCCCTAGCAGCCGAGTGCTAGCAGAGCCCCGGCCCACCCCCCGTGACAGAGAACTGGCGACCTTGCCAGGATTCGAACCACAGTAGCCAAGAACTGGAGACTTCGCCAGGAAGCGTGGATCAAGCTACAGTGTTGCCAAAGGTGTGTTGATCAAGCTACAGTGTTGCCCAAGATTTCAAGACAGTGTTGCCAGGGTACAAATACAGTGTGGCCAGTGAATGAATTCAGAGTACTGTTACCCAACCAGCTAAGGGACTGAAACGGTGAAATTAGTACCTACTAACTTGTCTGTGCTGTCGTGTATGTTCGACGATATAGATAGAGATGGAGGAGATAAAGTAAAGAAATTTATTGACACAAGGGACGAGAGAATTTTGGAAGAGTGTACCAAGGCCCAGCTCCAACAAGTGGCAAACCACTTGGGGTCAGGTTGAGGACGACTAAGGTTGCAGAGCGAAGGATAGAGATCATGGCACAGCTCACAGCTCGAGAGGAGGCGACGGGAGAGGAGCCATCTCAAGTAGATCCGTCCCGAGAAGAGCCGTCGCAAAGTGAACCGTCCCGACTAGAGCCACCCCAAGCGCCTACAGTGTGGAGGGAATTCACAGTGAACATGGGAGCAGTGGAAGGTCCAGCTGTAGTAAGAGGAGCCTGCAACGGAAATAATGAAATGCAACTGGAAGCCAGCTGAGGCGAGAGGAAAGAAAAGCGCAAATGCAGCGAGAGGAGAGTGAGCGAGAAGCACGGCTGCAGCGAGAAGAAGGAGAGAGACGACTGCGACTGGAGGAGATAAAGGCAAAAGAAAGAAGTCGAATTGTGTCGCATTGAGCGTGGTCTGCCGCTCTACCTGCACGCGGGATGACTTCAAGGTAAGGGACGTGACTTAGGGAACATTAGTTTGTAAATATGAAAGTTGTTGTAGGGCTTTCAAAATTTATTATCCTGATACATGTGAAAGATGCTGCAACTGGGCCAAGTTTCAGCATCTCAGCCTAAATAGAGAGGGAGAGAAAAAAAAATTAGAAATTTTTCAACATATTCAAATAATTTCACAGCCCACATTGTGAACCAAAATCATTTTATGACACTTAGCTATGACCTTACTATATAATAAAGAATTTGTTAAAGGATTTTTATCCCAGATGTATTTAGTACAATAATACAGATTTTTAAAATTTCCCCAAAAAAGTATGCAACAAAATGATGTATACCAATATTTATAAAATCGATAAATCTACATAGATAAGAAACGCTATATCATTTTTTGAGGCATAAACTCTACATATACTGTGCAAGTTTCATGTAAATTGAATAATAAATAAAGGCTGTGAAGTGAGATATAGTTGCAAAATATTTACCTCCACAAACGAAGGTCAAAGTTCACCTACCTTTGGGTGAGGTTGATGCCGACCAATATCATTCAAAATTTGCAGCCTTGTAGATAGGCATGGGTTCAATATGGTGTGCAAGTTCCATGAAAATCGCCTGATTAATAAAAGAAAAAAAATTATTAAAAAAAAAAAATTAATAAAATTAATTAAATATTTGCCACCAGTTATATATGTACAAATATTTATGAAGTAATACCACAATATAACACTAAAAGATACTAACCTAATATAATTGGTCAGAAATATGGGTCCTGAAGGTGGCACTGCAGTGGCACTAGTAGGGCCCTGCCCCATAACCGGGGTCAGCTCCCTCAGGGGCCTTTCTTGGTTTGGTGGTGCGTCTCGTTGGTTTCTGCATCTCCTTGTCCTTCTTACTAAAGTACCAGTCCCGTATGTCCAGCATGAGGAGTAGCTGGTGCAAGAAGTGAGGCGGCAGAAGGTGGAATGTGGGGGGGGGGGGCGCGCGGCTGCGAGAAGCTCCCTCACACTGCTGGCGGAGACGCCACCACACTCTTTCACTCGTCACAGTGCGTGATCTACGCATTGCGGCCAGCTAGTACCTTCTACGGAGAGCTCGCATGCATCTAGCCTTCAGCGCTTTCCTCTTGTTCGTTTGGTACGTCATATTGCAGTACAAATAGCCCAAATAACTATTTTGGGAGCGCTGTTCAGGGAGAGCGCGTCAACGATACACCCACTCCCTCAGGGACACACAGAGTGACTGAGCCTCCTATCCCCACATCTCCCTCACACGAGACAGTTGCCAATAAGTGAGTTTATATTAGTTTCATGCATATCACGCTATTTTCCACGCTATTACGAAATATTAGACTTCTACAACGTAAGACACAATACCGCACGGCGCACCCAGGCCGCGAGGACCGGATTGGGGAAACTTGCAGCAGGAAATATGACTCTAATTACGTTATATATCAAGATAACATAAAACGGTTTGCAGCACAGTGTTGCCACAACGTTGTAGTATTTTTCGTAATTTTCGTAAATATTCCATTTTTCTTCGGATTTTCGGAAAAATGCTCCCTTACCTACGTTCGAACCACAAGAAGCTGAGGCGTTCTTCGAACACTTTGAACGGATAGCACTCTGAAGGAGGGCCAGAAGATGATTGGGCTGCTCTGGTCCAGGGCAGGTTGACTGGTGAGGCCCGGGAGCCTACAACATGCTGGACCTAGAAGAGTGTGCTAATTACGACGCAATTAAGAATGCGGTGCTCCACTCATTCCGGCTGACTCGGAGATGTACCGGAAGCGGTTCAGAGAGTGTACAAGAGCGTCGGGAAAGTCTTACGCCGAGACCGCCAGGGATATGGAACGGAAGTTCCTACGGTGGTTGAAGGCGGAGGAAGCGGAGTCGGCGGATGACATCAAACGACTGATAGTGATGGAGAAGTTTATGTCAGTGCTCCATCCAGAGTTGCGAGTAAGGGTGAGAGAAGCAGGTATTAAGGACCTAAAGGCTGCAGCGGACCGAGCCGACATGCTGGAAGAGGCACTACATCTCAGGAGGGAGGGGCCGCCCAGACACTCGCCTTACCCCAGGTCGGGAGGGAACTTTAGGAGTTCAGGAGGAGCGAGGACGGGTGGGGACTCTCCCAAGAGTAGTGTGCCCGATGAAGTAGCCCGTTCAAGAGCTCAAGGGACGCGGGAAGGAAGCCCCAAGCTGTGAGCAGTGGACCTAGCTCGGGAGCGATTGCCGCTGCCCGGGAACCGACGACGGGAGTCCTAGGAGGACCCAGGGAACCTCTACCGTTGGTGCTACCAGGGTGACTAGTAGAGGGTCGCCCAGGAGAGGTGGTCGGTGTTACAACTGTGGGGACGAGGACACTTCGCAAGGGAGTGCAGCCGCCCAAGGCACAGTGGGAATGTGGCTTTCGCGAGGATAGGAAGCGAAGAAGCCAACGATAATTCAGGTGATATGCCAGTGATAAGGAGAAGAGGATTCACCCTTTGTGTGTGAGGGGACGGTGAAGATAAGAGGAGCTGATCCTGTGCCAGCAAGGATGCTGAGGGACACTGGATCCGACTTCACCCTTGTTAGTGAATCCCTCTTCCCCGAGGACTACAGACGTTCCAGTACAGGGGAAGCCCTGATAAGGACGTTGGGGGGACAAGTGAGGATGCCCCTTCATAAGGTGACTCTTAATTCAGACTATGGTTGTCAGACTCTTGTAGTAGGGGTCTGTGCTCTACTGCCCAGGATGGAAGCTCAGGTGATCCTAGGGAACGACTCCTGTGGGGATGTGTTCTCCCGAATTTGATTAAAAGTGAGGAGTGTATAGAACCCTATCGACAGAGCAGCAGGACGGGCGCCAGCAGTGGCGAATCGGAAATTGCGAGAGTGGCATTTCCGGTATGCGCGGTGACGTCGGGACGAGACGTGAGGGAAGATGATGTGAGCGGATCCAGTCACGCCGAAGAGAACATGCCGGGTGACCTGGGGCTCGATCATTTGTTCCGAGAGGAGGCCAGAGGAAAAGCGACAGGTGAGGAAGGGTCGGATAGGAGTGTCCAAGTTACTCTCACCAGTCCTCTAGGCATTGACCGCACCCGTCTAGGTGAGCTGCAAAGGGAAGAGTTTCCTGAGTTGGTACGGGAGGCTGAAGGAGGTCTCGCCGGACCCGAGTCACCAACTCACTTCTTCGTGAGAAGGGAGTGTTAATGAGGCAGTGGAGACCGGTTAGGGAAGAAGCGGGTGATGATGTGCTGAGAGTGAGGCGTCAGTGGTGGTGATGCCGGCGCGGTACAGAAACGCGGTACTGAAGCTTGCACACTCAGTGGATCCCGCGGGTCACTTGGGAGTGACCAAGACTTTAAGCAGGCTTCGGGAACATTTTTATTGGCCGGGCATGGACGCGGATGTAAGAAGAATTTGCAAGACGTGTTTCCCGTGCCAGAGAGCGGGAAGAACGTCCCTGCCATCCCGAAAGCACCTTTGGTTCCAGTTCCGGCGTTCGGCCAGGCGTTTGAACGCCTAATAATCGACGTCGTGGGACCACTACCTAAGACCAGAAAAGGGAATAATTACTTATTGACTATCATGTGTGCTTCGACGAGATTTCCAGAGGCGATCCCAGTGCGGAAGGTGACATCGAGATGCGTCATGGGACACCTTCAGCGGTTCTTTGCTTGGGTAGGTGTGCCCAAGGAGATCCAGTCCGACTGTGGAAGCGTTTTCCAGTCGAAGTGGTTTAGGCAAGCTATGGCAAGCTGGGGAATAGCCCAACTACGATCGTCTCCTTATAGACCTCAATCGCAGGGAGCGATTGAGAGGTTCCATTCCACTCTGAAGACCATCTTAAGGGTGTATTGTGCAGAACAGGGAGCGGAATGGGATGAGGCTGTCTGTCCAGCCCTGTTTGCGATCCGAGATGCTATTGTTGAGTCTCTGGGATTCTCTCCATTCCAGCTAGTGTTTGGACACGAGGTAAGGAGCCCGTTATCGATGCTGAAGGAGCAGTTGACGGCGGGGAAAACATTAGTGACAGTGGAAGAGTATGTGCGGAGATTCCACGAAAGTGTGAAAACGGCGAAGGAGCTGGCTGCTGATCACCTGAAGACAGCTCAAGAGAAGATGTCGATCTGGTACGACAAGAAGGCTGTCCCGAGGGAGTTCGAGGCAGGAGCCAGAGTGATGATGTTGCTACCTGGGAGAGGTAGAGTGACGGAATCACGCTTTGGTGGTCCATACTCGGTTGTTCGCCGTGTGGGTCCTGTAAGTTATGAGATCAGTAAGCCGAATCGCCCTAACAAGACACAGGTATGTCATATCAATCGTTTGAAGCCATACTTCCCAGAGGAGCAAGAGAGTTCGGGAGTGAAGGGAGCAACACCGTCCCAGGAAGGGAAATTGGCTCTGTGTATGGAGATGAGCCAAGTGTTGCCAGCAGAGGAAAGAAAGTGGGCCCGTGCCGATGGTACACGCCTGTCAAACACAGAGAGTTTGGTACATCTAGAAGAGAGGCTGCGTCATCTGGATAAAGGGAAAAGGAGAGATCTAGTGACTGATACGAAGGAACAAGTCGCTCTTCACGGATGTGCCCCGACGGCACAAGAGTGTGGTGCACGAAGTGGACGTGCGCGAGGAGAAAGCCAATCAGAGCGCTTATCGGGTGAGTCCTAAAAAGAGGAATATCATGCGACAGGAGGTGGAATATTTGCTAGCGAATGATCTCGCTGAGCCCAGCAATGGTGAGTGGAGCTCGCCCTGTGTGCTGGTCAAGAAGAGTGATGGATCCTATCGTTTTTGCACCGACTATTGCAAAGTGAATTCCATAACCGTGTCGGATTCTCACCCGATGCCCCGAATAAGTGATTGCGTCGACCAAGTGGGAAACGCAAGGTTTGTTACCAAGGTCGATCTGCTGAAAGGATACTATCAAATCCCTTTGTCTCCGAGTGCGAGAAAGATATCAGCGTTTGCTACTCCAGACGGATTGTACCAGTATAAGGTACTTCCGTTTGGTATGAAGAACAGCGGAAGTTGTTTTCAGAGGATGATGAACGAAGTGCTAAGAGGGATGGACGGTTGTGCCGTGTATATAGACGATATTGTGGTGTACACCGATAGCTGGAAACAGCACATGAGTCGACTGACGGAGTTATTCCAACGGTTGGAAGAAGCAAACCTGACGGTAAATCTGGCCAAGAGCGAATTCGGTAAGGCCCGATTAGAATACTTAGGTTTCATCGTGGGTCAAGGGAAGGTGACTCCGGTAGACCATAAAGTGAAGGCAATCAGAGAATATCCGAATCCCAGGACGAGAAAAGAATTGTTACGATATTTACGGATGATCGGATACTACAGAGGATTTTGCAAGAACTTTTCGACAGTGGCACACCCTCTGACTGAATTGCTATCTAAGAACGTTAGATGGAGGTGGGGGGAAGCATGCCAGGAGTCCTTCGAGAAGACCAAGCAGTTATTAACCGAAGCGCCAGTGCTGATTTCGCCCGACTTCGAGTCGAACTTTATCTTGTACGTCGACGCTAGCGACGTGGGGATTGGAGCCATGTTAGCTCAAGAGAGGGACGGAGTTCACCGTCCAGTAGCATTCTACTCAAAGAAATTCGAAAAGTACCAGCGGGATTATAGTACAGTGGAAAAGGAAGCCCTAGCCCTGATCCTGGCACTGAAACATTTTGACGTCTATGTGGGTGGAGGTACTAGACCGGTGCAAGTGTTCACCTATCATAACCCCTTGACGTTCGTGCACAGGATGAAGAACACGAACCAAAGGCTAACAAGATGGGCCCTACTGTTACAAGAGTACTGGCTAGAAATCGGCACATTAAAGGAGGGGAGAATGTGGTAGCAGATGCCCTCTATTAGACTATTTTACAGGAACTTCTTTTCCACAGCTCATAAAAAGGAGGAAAGGGTCCTGAAAGATATTGTTAATGGAAACGTTATTCCTACAGACAAAAATCAGAAGATACAATTGACGATTTACTATAAAACCAAGAAAACTGCCAACCTAGTCATGAGAAACTCTCCAGACACAAAGCAGAACGCTTTGAAAGAGACGAATGTCGTCTATGCCTTCAAATGCCCACTTGGGGACTGTAAGCCTCAAAGAACTCAGTATATAGGCAAGACAACAACATCTCTTTCCAGGCGATTAACGATGCATAAGCAACAGGGCTCTATCAAGGAACATATAATCTCTTCCCACAAACAGACCATCACCAGAGAAGTCTTAACAAAAAACACGGAAATCATCGATAGATACAGCGATAGCAGGCGGCTTGATATCTGCGAGGCACTACACATTAAGAAGTCAACACCACCAATCAACAGCCAATTAACGCATAATTATATTCTACCCACTTCAAGACTCCGCTCCAATATAGAAGCATCAAGAAATATGGGCCAATAGGCCCTCTGCAGTTACGTCTATTCTTCCCTTTAGCTTATACCCATTGTTTCGTGTTCTGTGTTGTGTTGAAAGTTTGTTTTCACCTCATCCAAAACTATTGTAACATATCACCTCACCCAAATGCAGATATAAAAAAGTGAAAGCAGTTTAAACTCTGTTCATTTATAGTTGTGTGTGTGTAAACTAAAGTCTTTGAAAATGTAATAAGTTTTACGAAACTCTCTCAAGTGTCGCGTCAGACTAGAAATAAAATGAACTTTGGAGAATTGATTTTTCAGTTACCATCAACAGTGAAAAAGAATATAAGAAACATTAAGAAAATTCGTGTTAGAATTATTAATCTTACTTTTTCGGTCGTATTTAATAATATATGTCTACAGGAAAGACTGCTACCAAAATATACTAATATATATATATATATATATATTTTTTTTTTTTTTTTTTTTTTTATAATGGAAGGGAGTACCACCTCTGGCTGGAAGAAGGGGGACCCATAGCCTCGGAGGAAATCACACATAACGCATTGGAGGGAATGTAGGTCCCCTCCAATACAGTTTCTGTGTGCTTTTCTCCTACCACCCCCTTCCTTTTTTTTTAAGCTTTATTGTGTATTTAAAGGTTACAAAACATACAAGACAAATGCCTAAAGGTTATGTATCTCTTGAAGCTCCTCCGCTTCCGGACAGGAACCGAGGACGCAGCAAGCATTTCCCCTCTGGATCGCCACACTGAGGCGCTGAAACAAAAAACTGCAAGCCCTTGGGTCTCTGGTGACGTCGATGAGCTTGGAACCAATTCCTTGAGAAATCCCAAGGCACTCTTGCCCCAGGGGCCATGCGTCTCAGACGCTATGGGAACAAAGAGGTATTGACCTGCCAGTCGCCTGTATTTGAGAGATTTTGCTGTTTCCTTGTGGTTGGCCGCCCCACCTGCTTGATCAGCTCCGAAGTGTACATAGGTGTCAGCCAGGGTGGATACACATGTGTAGTCCCACACCAACTGTCTACCCTCCTTCCATGAGTATATGGTGATGCCATCAGGGCGAAGTGCGGGGAAATCCGGGTTGCATACATTTATATATATATATATATATATATATATATATATATATATATATATATATATATATATATATATATATATATATATATATATATATATATATATATATATATATAAATGTATGATGGGTTGTCTTAGGGATGTAGTAGGAAGCAGAGTATGTTTAACAATGAAAGTCCTAGTTCGCACTCTCTCCAGCTATCTTACGTGGTGGCAGAGGAGAAGATATTGGACTCTCAGACTCACCTTACTCCAACTTACAGGGGCACTCTGCGGTTCCTCAGAAGCACCTTGACTATAATTTAAAGAAGCACTCAAGAAGATATCATGCCATCATACCCTTTAGTTACAGGTGGGTCTGAGTGCATCCTCACCCCCGCCTTATGAAAGTAATTTGAAATGAAATTGGGTCTACGAAAGTGGATACTGTCCCGTTTTCTGTTTTGAGTACTTTGGCTTACTCGGAAGGCTTGGAGAGGAAACCTTTTCAATCCTAACGTTTTAATGACGCTTTTGAAACTTTGTAGGAGAGATTTACCTGCCCATCCTAACCACACAGAGGTCCTTAACATCATGTTTGGAAAAAACAATGTAAAATTTATTTTCAATTTTTTTAAGCGTGCATAATTACGTTTCAGTATTTTGGCGCCAATACGGCACAACGGCCAGCAATTCAGAACGTAAGCTGTATGAGGGAGAGGTTGCAAATACTACTGCTCCTGCATCAACTTACTACTCAATGTAACTGCGGATCTACAACAATTATACCCAGGCTGATGCACAAATCATATCACTGTGTCCCTTAATAATCGTGATTACTGAGAGATACTCAGTATGAGCCATATAAGAGGATTGAACCGTGTGCTCTCATTAGCTACATTACGTTAATATCATCGGCGACAATCATGTTACCGCATACCGTGGCCACACAATCAAATCATCAACTGCTTGTGTTACACATTCAAGCACTTGGCAAGACACCAAGTATATTATAAAGTATATACTACAACATTGCCCAAAGGTTGAAGGTGGCGTACCATTCTACTTCAGAAAGATGACGAGGAGATAACATTATGTTAACCAAGAGTTCTGAAATGGTGTGCAAACGACATTTTGAGATGTGTTGAATGGGATTAGAGTAGAGGAGCGGAGTAGGGGAGTGGGATGTAGTGGGGCTGCAGTTGGTGGTTCGACACACTGCCTGGACGATGGCTTGCGACGCTCACGTGTTGAGTTCACTCATCCAGCGTCCTCAGACTTTAGGTGGACACACTACCGTGGTGTTATAAAGGGTGTTTCTAACAAGTTTATTTTTACAATAATCTGACTGCATAAAAAGTGCGGAAAGTGTGTGACTTTATTTAATGGTGAGGGTAGAGTTGCGTGCGTCCTATACTAAGCAG
>WNGS01051779.1:0-14003 GCA_020271785.1 Procambarus virginalis
TACTCTGCACTGTGTTGGATAACGTTCCTGTGGTTTGTCGGGCATTTCTTTCCATGGTGCTGACATTTCGTGTATGCGTTGAAAAAGGTCACTTTCATTAGTATGTACCCCTATACCCATCCTGTGGACGGTAGTGGGAAAGGTTATATACATAGGCACATAATGGGCTAAGGATTGAACCCCAAATTCACTTAGCTTAGAAAGTTACCTGTCTTGATAAACTAGTTACACAGTTTAATGAATTATTATATCAACAGTGGGTTCGATACCGACCACAAGTAAAGACTCTAAGCTAAGGAACTTACAAATGTAGTGATCTGGTTTCATAATGTGATTTGCTTATGCACCCCCCTCCTCACCCCCATATCCAGCGGCGGGAGTGGAAAGATTACAATTCACCAACATTTACCTCAGATCTGTGTAAGTCCATGTAATTGTCGGGTACGGTTTTTACAGTACGTATTGAGGGCTTATAAATTTACATAGCGATGGAGAGTGGGAGTGGTGTATAGGTGATGAGTGAACGAACGTATTAGGGATTTGTATATGTGTATCCTCATGTATGTTTGTGCATGAGGATACACTTAGGATGATTGGTTGATGAAGATTAAGCTACCCAAGGACGGGTTGATACTTTAAGGTGACGTGTTGTGTGTGTTCTTAAGTTTCTGTCAAGTATTAGTCCAAACCTTGTGGTTATGGATGAAACAAGCATGTATAAGTGGGTGTGGGAGATCGTAAATAGTTTTAGTGCGGTTGTGTTTCACGTTATAAAACAAAAAAATTAGTATGTGATTGGTGAGTTTGTCTGGATACGCCAGATGTATAACATTGTGTAATCCGGTCGATTTCGTTGTATTTTTTACGGGTCAGAACCTGACCTTAAGTAGGTCGTGAGAGGTCAAAGCTCCGCACCTTTTGAGGTCGCGAGTTATCGTGTGCCAAAATTTCCGTATCCTTCCAGAAATGAAGCGATAGTCATCACACTGCATTTTGAATTAAATAATTGATTTCTTGAACATTTGTATTAGAACATCTCTAAATTCTCAGGTTTGAGACCCACTCCGTTGATTAGTGAACGTAACACATTCAAAAGTGAATGTATATAACATTTGTTAGTGTAGTATGGCTCACTGGATATTTCCATTAAGACACATTGGTTAATGCAATTATGAATTAGTTTAGTTCATTTATTATGCACCCATACCCATCATGTGGGCGGTAGTGGAAAGGGTTACAGAGGCACATAATGGGCTCAGGGACTGAACCCCACAAATTCATTTAGCTAAACACGTTACAATCTTAATGAGCTAGTTACTAAATTCAATACACATCGTCACATCAACAATAGGCTCGAGACCGACCACAAATACAGTTTCTAAATTAAACAACTGACATATGTGGAGAGCTAGTGTCATAATTTATTTGTTTGTCCTGCACACCGCCCCCCATCCAGTGGGCAGGGGTGGATAGGTTACAATCACTTAGTTACTACCTACAGTTAGCAAACTGGGGATATTTGGCTAAGATTTCTGGTAGCAGATCATTTCGAATGAAATATTTACACATCTCTTCAACATTGGTTATAGAATTGTATCTGAATTCACGTATCTTTTCACACTCCATCACATAGTGACGGAGGGTGTGCGAATAATTTTGTTGACACAGTTTACATTTGGTCAGGTCTACATCGGCAGATAATGAATATTCCCAGATATAATTATAACCGGATCTAAGCCGAGCAGCAGTAACATCTAGAAGTCTGTTGATTTTATTGGATGATCCATAGATCCATAGATGCATGATAGCTCCTCTTGCATGATAGTTTGATGATAGATGGAATTACTGGTGTCGATTTCACTTTGCCTCAGATCTATAAGATTTTGTTGAAGTTCATGGTGCACTATTGCTCTCAGACTGCTTAGTGACAATCCAAGGTTATACTCAATTTCTCCTTTAAAGGCAGATAGATTCTTTGGCTAACTCATCAGCTCTCTCATGCATTCGGAGGCCAACATGAGATGGAGACCACATGAAATGGACTCTGGTACTATCATTAATAATTTTGTTGTATTTGTGTCTAGCTTCAGACACGAGCATGTTACAGTTATGTCTTAAAGAGTTGAGAGCAATTAAGGATGATAAAGAGTCACTTACAAATAATGTATCAAGTTTGGAAACTTGTACACATTTCAGTGCAAGAAGCAAGGCAAATAGTTCGGTCTGAAGGGCTGTCTGTTTCTAAATACTTCAAACCACAGTCTTGAAATTACTAAGAGGGGAACTACAAATAAATCAGCAATTATCTATTTTCGAAACGAGTACATTATATGAGGTGTTTGTAAAGTTTCCCCCATGATGGCCTCTCGTGGCATTTAGCACCAACATTAGCTCTGATTTTTTCGTTTTGTCTTTTTCCCTGTGTTGCGTCACAACCTGGACCGCCACCACCACCCCAGTCAGCGTGGTATTGTCATCTCGGTGAAAAACACTTTAATAAATTTATATTAGGCTTTCATCCCTCCGTTTAGTTGTGACGTCATTGGGAGGTGCGTTCGCAAGTGTTTATTTATTTTATTTTATTTTATTTTATTTTATTTATATACAAGAAGGTACATTGGGTTAGAGAGAATACATAGCATAGTATTTACAATCTTGTAAAGCCACTAGTACGCGCAGCGTTTCGGGCAGGTTCTTAATCTGTGTTAAAATAATCGTTGATATTTCTGTTCTGTATATGAGTTTGAGTATTAGACTTGACAACTGAGTATATTATGAATTTAATATTAAATAATGCAGCCGAAAAAAAGAGACGTATTACAATGGCATGAGACATTAGAAATGTAAGCGGGAAGTGTTTGAGAAGATTACAATCCACACAGTGTCATCAGCTCTGTCTCTCCACCACTTCCGCCTTTCCTCCCTGCCTCTTACTTCCTCTCCACTCATCTCCATGTCATTATCTGCTCATCATTATACACTCACTATTCTCGGTAATCTGCCTGTGCTATATGTAAACCACAGCACTTTAATTATTTTTAAGTAGTATTTCCTCTAGTGTTTGTCAAGTATGTTGGCGGGATTGGTGCATTATAGTGAGGTCTCAGGACGGACCTGTGTATTGTTCTTATTGTGATGAGTTACTCACGGAGGTGTACACCCAGGTACTCTTGGCTCACTCTGGGAGGTGTACATGCACCCAGGCACTCTTGGCTCACTCTGGGAGGTGTACACCCAGGCACTCTTGGCTCACTCTGGGAGGTGTACACACCCAGGCACTCTTGGCTCACTCTGGGAGGTGTACACCCAGGCACTCTTGGCTCACTCTGGGAGGTGTACACCCAGGCACTCTGGGAGGTGTACACCCAGGCACTCTTGGCTCACTCTGGGAGGTGTACACCCAGGCACTCTGGGAGGTGTACACCCAGGCACTCTGGGAGGTGTACACCCAGGCACTTTTGGGTCACTCTGGGAGGTGTACACCCAGGCACTCTTGGCTCACTCTGGGAGCTGTACACCCAGGCACTCTTGGGTCAGTCTGGGAGCTGTCGAAGCACTAAACTGGAATGTTTAGGGATTCCAGTTTATTTACATTCCAGTTTAGTGCTCCAAGAGATCACTCTGGGAGCTCTTGGATCACCAAGCTGTAATGTAAATACAATGCACTAGAGTGCTGGGCTGTATGAATAGCATATAAATGTTGTTTTAAACGTGAAGAAAGAGATTTACCAGTTTGCCCGATGTAAACAAATGCACAGCCATTACCAGGGATGGAGTACACACAACCTGCCACAGACGGGAGCGAGTTCTTAATTAAAATGGACTGTATTATTATTTTTTAACTCTGGATTAATATTAAGGTTTTTCAGGGCTAGGACAAATTTTTCTAGTTTTTCAAAATAGGGTAAAACCCAGTTTTTTGTTTAGTTTTGGTTTGGGCTTGGGAGCATGTTTGTAGAACGTCCTTTTTGCTTGCCTAAACGCGACATCCAAGAAAGGGAACTATCAGGGGAAAGCGCTAACCCAGTACGACTATATAGCACTGGGAAGAGGTCAGGATAAGGATTAGGGATGGGACGGGGAGGAAGGAATGGTGCCCAACCACTTGGCCGGTCGGGGATTGAACGTCGACCTGCAGGAAGCGAGACTGTCGCTCTACCGTCCAGCCCAAGTAGTTGAGTAAGATTTTGAATATTTTAACTCCTTCCCAAGTTCATATATATTTCGTAATTTCTTCATCAAAAAAATCCGGGCTGCAAACTTTGAGGGCTCTGAGAGACATTGCAGAAAATACTACCCGCTTAACCTGATTATGATTGTTTAGATCAGGGGTCTCCAAACTTTTCAATGTAAGGGCCACATTATGTATTTCCCATATTTATGCTGGCCGAAGGAATAAAAAATGAAAAAAAAAAATCAGTGCCAGTAATTTAATTTCCTCAAATATTAAAGTATAAACATGGAAAAATTAAAACATATCTTTTTGGAAAAAATTAGGGTAAACTAAATAGATTCCTGCCTTTAGTTTTATGCAACCAAATTAGTGTGACGAATGATACTGTCGTTTGACTTCAAAATTTCATTAAAATCAGGTTCCAGATTAGATGAGCCAATTGTAAGAACTGATTTCAAGTGATCATCAGACAAATTTGCTCGATAGTTAGATTTCACATACTTCATTTTGGAAAATGTTTGTTCACACAAGTATGTTGAACCAAAAATGGACACAAAACTACAAGCAAACTTTATCAAATTTGGAAACTGATCTGGCTGCAGGCATTTATAAAACTATCGTGAGAGAGGAAAACTGACTCGGGCTGAGCGCCACCAGTCAGCAGCCCCAGCTTTGAACAATTCTGCGATGCCATTCGTACGATAATTATTTTTCAAGGCCACCACACAGGAATTTGTTTGGCGGGCCGGATGAAATTATGTGGCGGGCCGGATGTGGCCCGCGGGCCATAGTTTGGAGACCCTGGTTTAGATTAATAATGAACATGCGAGCACACATTGCTGGGTTTCCTATACACGTTGAATTTGAAACTCCTATCGATTCTATGAATCATGATAAGGCAGGACACCATTTTCTTCATTCTCATGAAAAATGAAATTACCGCCAACAAATCGGCGGCACTTATACGTTACTCGCAAGTGTTTTTGTTGATTCCCTTAATTCCGCTATGAGAGAAAGGGACATTTGTTTAAATTTATCCTTCTTTCAATCTTTCCTACCTCTCTTTCGTCCCCATTTTTCCATAAAGTAAGGTTTCATTACCAATTCTTGGTGTTTAGGTGACCTGCCCAGGGAAGGGTATAAGGTCTGCCTATTATGTTTCCCTCTCTGTTAAAAAATCAGCATGTGACTCGCAGAGGCTCAAAGCAGTCATAGAACAACAAATGGAAACTATCTCAAGACCTACAACCATTCACATCGTCACAGATGGATCAGTTGATCAAGAAAGAGGTTCTGCTGGGGCAGCAGTTACACTAACAACCATGAAACTTACTGGAGCATGAATAGTGGGTGCTCAACATTGCAAACAGAATTATATGCCCTGAAGGAGGCCATAAATTATACAATTGAGAATAATTTACATGATGTCATCATTCATACCGACTCTGAATCTTCGCTCCAGGCATTGTTATCTAGTCAGCACAGAGATAATATACAACTCATCACAGAAATCCTACATACAGGAAAAGAAGCACACAGTCTAGGGCTGTAAATCACCCTAAATTGGATACCAAGTCACATTGGCATAGATGGTAATGAAAGGTAGACTCACTAGCAAAACTGCCACTGCTCTATCTGTTGTACAGGTTCAAATACCCTCCAAGTTTTTCACAGATTAAGGAGCAAGTCAAGAAGAACATACTCCCAACTATCAAAAGTCGCCACAGAGCCAAAGTAGCGGAAGGAAGATCCACTGCGATGTGGTGCGAAAAAGCTACTTGGTACTACCCTTTCAAGCCTGACAAAAAGATATCCAGAGACATTGCAGTAGCCATACACAGACTCAGACTTGGTTACAGGTGCTGGTGAAAGGTAATAAACCCGAAAGGTAAAAAAAAGGTAAAATAAAGTAAAAGAGTTTCATATCTGTGGAACAGATGCAGAGGTGCCACTATTGCATTACTTACTGGAATGTGAAGCAACTGAAGCTCTGCGCATCAAACTCAAAATTAATCCAACGACAGCAGCTGCACTAGATGCAAAATCCACAGCGACTACAATGATTAGAAAAGCAGTTGAAGAATGGGATACACTAGTGAGCATTCTGCATTTACATCCGCCACCAAGATAATGTTATTAAAACAAGACTAAAACCAGTGCGCTAAAACAGAAGCGAAAAAGAAACAGGGAAAAAGGAGGAAACCCCACCTCCATTTAAAAGTTTGACCCAAATATCACAGTAACAAGGTTATCGCGAATAACCGAACTCAATTACAGGCTCATTATAGCCCGTGAAACATGAACATTTCGTTCTGAGTAACTAAATCTAAAACAACAACAATAACGTTTCCCTCTTGGTACTGGTAATGGCTCCAAAGAGCCTCCACTCACCAGTGGAGGCTCGTGCCCGTGCCACCTTGTTCATTATATATTGAAACCGACTTGTTGTCGGTTTCAGCTCAACAAGCTATACAATGTAGAACTGAGAACAGGAGATGCTTTTTCACCTAAAGGGTTAAACCCGTGGAACTGGCTACCCGCCTTAGCCTATTTATTTACTTAATTATTTGTTTACCTTATTCTAAATAAGATTTTATTTGTTTCTGTACTAACTGGCTTATACTTTCTAAAGTATTACACAGAACGAAGTTATCAGACCTCAAATTATGTTACAATGTACCTGTTGGTGATCCTCAAATTTTATTATAATGTACCTACTAATTTTCTTCAAATTTTCTTACAATGTATCTGTTAACATTTTGCAATTTTGCTACAAATTACCTACTTAAAATTATCTGTTAGATTAAGGATCTGTCCGAAACGCTATGCGTGTTAGTGGCTTTACAATAATTATTCTTATTCTAAATAAGATTTTATTTGTTTCTGTACTAACTGGCTTATACTTTCTAAAGTATTACACAGAACGAAGTTATCAGACCTCAAATTATGTTACAATGTACCTGTTGATGATCCTCAAATTTTATTATAATGTACCTACTAATTTTCTTCAAATTTTCTTACAATGTATCTGTTAACATTTTGCAATTTTTCTACAAATTACCTACTTAAAATTATCTGTTAGATTAAGGATCTGTCCGAAACGCTATGCGTGTTAGTGGCTTTACAATAATGTAAAAACATCAGTGCTATGTACTCTCATAAACCCAATGCACGGGATCTCTCTCCAGTTTAAAAAGCCGGCCGTCATGCGTCCTGGCTTCATGGGACGCGAACTATGATTGCAAGTAAATATTACTGTTGTTACTGTAAAATCTGCATAAATTTAATGGAAATAATCTTGATTCTTCCTTTTGTCCCCGAGACCCTGTTTGTTTCATTTAGTTCCAGCACGACTGATGAAGGAGTCGTACGATATCCGGTGGGAGTGACGACCTCCTCTCCTCTCACTGGCGCAGGCACCCCGCCTGCTTTGTATTTCCTCCTTACTTATAATATAACATCTGGGATTTGTGCCCAACTGGTCTCCAGCAAGCGTGAGACAGGTATGGCTGCAGAGTGTGAGAAGAATAAACGTGGGATAGAAGATGGGAGTGGTGAAAGTGTTGAGGGAGAGAGTGTGTGAGGACGGTGTTGACACCTCCCAGGGCTTGTGTGGTCAGCTCCCTCACCACCAGAGTATAGACGGCCGGGCATCACTCAGACTCATAACTCGCCTTATACATATTTCAATTACCCGAGGGCCACTATTTCTCTAGTGGCCTCGACTATTGGTATTGGTAATGGCTCCAAAGAGCCTTCACTTACGGCCTATTCGTACCCGTGCCACATTTTGGATGGCCTGATCTTTATCAGTCATCAATCAATCAATAATCTTAGCAGCTGGACACCTTCGTAAATGCTGTCCAGCAATATCCTCCGTCGCGATAGCAGCCTGAGAGATTACAGACGCTTGAGGGATAACGCACATCTTCAATATTCACCAACAAGAATGTAACACTCGACGTGTCCAGTTCCTACTGGACGTAACACTCACGTGTCCAGTTCCTACTGGACGTAACACTCACGTGTCCAGTTCCTACTGGACGTAACACTCGACGTGTCCAGTTCCTACTGGACGTAACACTCACGTGTCCAGTTCCTACTGGACGTAACACTCACGTGTCCAGTTCCTACTGGACGTAACACTCGACGTGTCCAGTTCCTACTGGACGTAACACTTGACGTGTCCAGTTCCTACTGGACGTAACACTTGACGTGTCCAGTTCCTACTGGACGTAACACTCACGTGTCCAGTTCCTACTGGACGTAACACTCGACGTGTCCAGTTCCTACTGGACGTAACACTCGACGTGTCCAGTTCCTACTGGACGTAACACTCGACGTGTCCAATTCCTACTGGACGTAACACTCGACGTGTCCAGTTCCTACTGGACGTAACACTCGACGTGTCCAGTTCCTACTGGACGTAACACTCGACGTGTCCAGTTCCTACTGGACGTAACACTCGACGTGTCCAGTTCATACTGGACGTAACATTCGACGTATCCACCTCTGCCCACTGGACGGGGTGGGGGTGGGGGGGAGGCGGTGTGTAGGATAAACATATCAATTGTGACACATATGTCAGTTGCTCAAATTAGAAACTGTACCTGTGGTCGATCTCGAGCCCATTGTTGATGTGACGATGTGCATTCAAATAAGTTTATTGAGGTATAAATACACACAAAGGGATGAGGTAGCTTAAGCTATTCTCACCCCGTTCAGTACTCATATATATATATATATATATATATATATATATATATATATATATATATATATATATATATATATATATATATATACATAGAAAACAATAAACTATCGAACATTCTGAGTGATAAACATACATTTCTTCCTTTATACATGCCGTATGCTACCAGACGTACACACAAATACTTTTATGACTAGGTACACAGACAATTTGCAATAAACATTCAGACAATTTAACAAAACGTTACAATCTTGGTTCAAAATTTTTATGTCTCTCCAGAATATCACCAATCTTTCCATTGTGACACATCCAGGCTATTTGTTCAGGAACAGTCCTCACCTCAGTGTTTCTATATACATTAATCAACGTGCAATCAAGAACATAATGGGTGAGGGTGTGAGACCCTAACATACCACATAGTTTACACTTACACTTTACAACCACTGTAAACTACCTCAAGCCTATCATCACTCAGCAAAAATCTGCTATCAGAACTATGACAAACTCTGTCTTCAGATCACACACAGCCTCTCTGTTTAAGTCCTTTAACATGCTAAACATACTCCACACATTCTCATGTGCATCTACTTATACAAAACCTTGTTTCTAAATGCTAATCTTGATCTGAAACTTTTCCTTGATAGGTACTCACCTAGTTGTACTCGCCTAGTTGTGCTTGCGGGAACCCATGAGCACCACGCCGGAAATAAATATGTCTTTGATATCCCCAGTCAGACTAAATCTGTGCAAACACTCCATGCAAATAAAAGGACACCGTCTATGGAACTCACTCCTGATGAAATAAAAAATTATCCAACCTTTGTCCTGTTCAAAAGTAAAACCAAAAAGTGCCTAATTTCATCCTCATAGTGTCCTCCCTTGTGCTTCAAACTCACACTGTATCTTATACTACCCACTTCCCTAATATTAGTACTTAAGATATATATCTTTACCAGTGTAATCACATCTGTCAACTTACATTGTAGTTATTCGTTGATATAAAACCTTGCTACAATGTACCCTTTCATCATACGTGATAAGTTAGATTAAGGTTGTTGTTGTTGTTAAAGATTCGCTACCTGGAACAACAAGTTTCAAGTAGCAAGGGCTATGGTGAGCCCGATTGAGATTAAGGACCTGCCTGAAATGCTATGCGTGTTAGTGGCTTTGCAAGAATGTAAAAATACCAATCTAATGTAATCTCACCAACCCATCATACCTTCTTGTGAATAAATTATTATTATTATTATTATTATTATTATTATTATTATTATTATTATTATTATTATTATTATTATTATTATTATTATTATTATTATTATTATTATATAGATGTAGAGCATTGTAGTCAATCATAAAGCGTATAAATGATACATAGAACATTCCAGCAAGTCTCACGTTAACTCCATGATTAACACCAACAAGGACCCGCAAGGGCTTTAATCTCTCCCAGAGTCTCCTCTTCAGAGAAGAAAGGTACCACGGGGTCGTTAATTGGGACACCAAGGTATCTGTAAGACTTGCAGTTCTCAAGTGCTGCGAACTGCGTCGCACTATATATGATAATTGATAATATATAATATAGATATGATAATCCTATCTATATTGGGTGGTGGAATACGACATGGAATGAGGGCACGAGTTTTCTGCACAGAGATAAGGAGGCCACATTCCACACCTCTAGTAGCAAAAGCATCGAGCAGAATTTGCATTCTAGGCTCGGAGGCAGCCTGTAAACATATATCATCAGCATAACAAATGACAGTGTCTTCATTATTAGTTGGAAGATCTTTAATAAGTTTATGCATCAGAACGTTGAGCAACAAAGGGCTGAGGACCCCTCGTGGAGTTCCCAGTTCAAAGTATTTGCTCTCTGTGTTTTTAACACCATTAAACAAAACATATGTTGTTTAATTAGACAAATAGCCCTTTATCCATTTCGGTAAATTTCCTTGTATTCCTCAGTAAGCTGTTCCAGTATGATTTCCCTGTTTGCTGTGTCAAACGCTGTTGCTAGGTCGATGAAGACGTGTTTGAGGGGAAGCTTCAATATGAGCAAAGTATTCAGCAAAACAGTGTTGTGTACTGAGCCCAGTCATCAATCCAAACAGTTTGGTGACAGGTTTCCCTGTTTAAGATACATGAGTCGGTTGAGGTTAGTTTAGTTAATTTATTATGCACCCCATACCCATCCTGTGAGCGGTAGTGGAAATGCTTACAGAGGCACATAATGAGCTCAGGGACTGAACCCCACAATTTAGCTAAGCAAGTTACAGTCTTGATGAGCTAGTTACAAAATTCAATACACATCGTCACATCAACAATGGGCTCGAGACCGACCACAGGTACAGTTTCTAAATTAAGTAAAGGACAATGTGGTTCAAGCACTTTACAAACACACGATGTTAGAAATATTGGTCAAAATTATCTGAATGTAGTTTAGGAATAGGAACAATGACGCTCTTTGTCCAAGCATCAGGTAATACTCCTTCATTTAAACTCATTCTGTATAACACTAAGAGTGGATTACCTAGTTCTTGTGAGTCTAATCTCAGTAAAATGTAAGTAGACCGTTCTCTCCAGGAGCAGTTGATTGCCCCTTTTAGTGCATGATCCACATGGATCCGCATGATCAGCTGGAACCCTGTGTAATCTTTCATATAAAATTGGATAGTAGCATGTTGCTGTGTATACCTAAGCTTTTTTTTTAGTAGTTTAGTTCATTTATTATGAACCCCATACCCATGTTGTGGGTGGTAGTGGAAAGGGTTACAGAGGCACATAATGGCTCAGGGACTGAACCCCACAATTCATTTAGCTAAGCAAGTTACAATCTTGATGAGCTAGTTACAAAATTCAATAAAAGTCGTCTCATCAACAATGGATTCGAGATCGACCTCAAGTACAGGTTCTAAATGGATAGGTTACAATCACTAAGTTACTACCTACAGTTAGCAAACTGGGATATTTGGCTAAAATTCTGGTAGCAGATCATTTTGAATGAAATATTTACACATCTCTGGAACATTGGTTATAGAATTGTCTCTAAATTCACGTATCTTTTGCACTCCATCACATAGTGACGGAGGGTGTGCGAATAATTTTGTTGACACAGTTTACATTTGGTCAGGTCTACATCAGCAGATAATGAGAATTCCCAGAGATACTTGTAACCGTCTAAGCCGAGCAGTAGTAACATCTAGAAGTCTGCTGATTTACCTAAGCTTGTTAATAAAAAAATCGACTATAGAGTCGGAATCCCGGACGGGACGGAAATAGATACGTTTCCTATCACCTAATGTTTCTCTTCACCGAACAGTAAATAGGTACCCAGGAATTAGTCAACCTAGCTGTGGGGCTGCATACTGGGGAAGGTCAGTAGTTCGACCTTGGGGGGAACCTCGATATCAGCTTAACATATATCTATACACAGCTGCCTGTCCCCCGACAATACGAATTATTAAAATAGCCAGCAGCTAGGTTGATTATACTCTAACCGAGACCATGGTTCATTAATTGAAGTAATTATGTATATAGCACTCAAAAGAATATTAGTTATATAATAAAGTTAATGAGAAAGATTATATATTTATATCACCAGACAATTTGAAGATAAGCTTTCTGAATATTGTGAGTTGCTACAAGACGGTGATTTGACAGCTGGCAGAATCTACGAGTGAATTAATCCATTCCATAAAATTATTAAACTTGTGTATCTTTGAATGTATTCCTTATTTATTTATTACGATAGCTTTGAAAACAATATTTTATAGACGACAAATCACGTTTTGATGAAATTCTTCATAAAAGACTATATATTATTTTTTAACAGGAAAACGAAGGGCATAACTATGGAGCACAACCGTTCAACCAACAAGTGATGAAAACAAACCCGTCCTGAGCCCTCTCTTGTGTTAGTTATTTCTCGAGGGGCGGAGCAACACACCTTAGTGCTATGAGGTCAGTTGCATCATGTTCCTATATATATTTCTCATAATTTCAAATAATAACTGTATCTATAAGATATGTGAGACAGTCAAGACGAAGCACCAAATATCTACTGGGTGTTGTTTCTGGAGACTATTGCAAAGGCAGGATAAACCTGCACAATTATAAGTATGATTTTATTAGTATATTGGAGTTTAAGGTGCGACACTTAAATAACTGTGTAGTATAAGCACTTCTGGTACTGAGAAATAGTGTTTTTCAGTTGGAACTATAATTTGCCAATGTGAAACCACTCCACTCACTATTGTTATCTATCTACATGAACTGCAATGCTTAGCCTGATCTCAAACGCTTCCTATGGGGATGTAACGTAATTCATGGCGATCATATGGGAAACAAATATATATTTGATATTCTTAAGAGTACGATTCAACCAAAGCAGAAATGTCATGCAAATTAAAGATCCCAAATGTGGAATGACCTCCCTAATGTGATTAAAAGCTATACTACTTCTCCCAACCAGTTTAAAAAAAGAATTTAGAAATATATAATTAACATGTAGAAAATCTCACTTGCATTTCCTCATCCAAAATAAGAAATTTTTGTGTTTTGCAGTTATTATAGATTTTGATAGCTAACATTGTGCCTGTGCTTTTCATCTCTAAGTGTCACTTAAATATTGTATATCATTTGCTAAATTACTTGAAGTCAAATATGTAGCTTACCATAGTATAAGTGTTTACCCCATTAAAAATAAATAATTTTACATTATCTTAAGTTATGCTCAAATGCTTTGCATACTAGTGACTATTAAGTATGCACTTTTATGCAACAATAAGCACCATTGTATTACTGCTGTATAGTTTTTAAAATACCATAAGAAATTATTTTATTATTATTATTTTATTAATTATTACTTGAGTTATCTGTAGCCTATTTTTGACAGTAATTTTATTCTCACAGCCTATCCGGAGCTACATTTTCCTGTGATGATTTGATTAATATAACTGTGTCCATTTAACTCCTGTTTTCATTTAACTTTAAGTGCTGCTCTGATCAAAAGTGTCTCTCTGCCTGTGAGGGAAAAAACTATAATATTATTATTATATATTATATTATTATTATTATTATTATTATTATTAAAAAAATCCTATAAAATGATACACT
>WNGS01051798.1:8606-22569 GCA_020271785.1 Procambarus virginalis
TTCAACATAGGAAATATTTCATATTCACTTACAATGTCAATATTGTTATGCATATTGGCCCGTCTTGGTGTGTTGTTCTTGTAGGCTCAAGAGGATAGAGTGCGTTAACTCGTGTCCGAATTGTAATCACGGATAGAGTGGAAAAATCTTGGAAAGAGTGAATAAGCAAGTCAGAAATATATAGAGGGTGAATGCAAGAAATGTGAAGAGTGGATGTTGTATTCAGTACATTCCTCCACACTAGTCCACTCCTCACTACACATTTTCTTCCTCACTCTCCCCTCCCCCCCCCCTCACTCACCTCACTTTACTCCTCACTCACCACACACTACACACCACACTCACCACACACTACACACCACACTCACCACACACCACACACCACACTCACCACACCACACACCTCACTCACCACACCACACACCTCACTCACCACACACTACACACCACACTCACCACACACCTCACTCACCAACACTACACACCTCACTCTACCCTCACCACACAAGACATCCCCCCCCACACTATCTACCGATGAAAGTTTTGTCGCTCAAACGACCCTTCAATCGTTGTTTGAGAGGTCTTAAACGACCATACCACTTAGCCAGGTGGCTCCCGCATGTGGTTGGGTCGTTACCGGGTCGTCTGGAGATGGGGTGGGGGGGGGGTTGTACGTGGTGGGGGACAGGTTCCGGGGGAGATGGTAGGGGGACGAGTAATATTTGATGGGAGGTTGTATTCTATCCTCAGCCATGACAGGTGAAGGAGGTGGTGAGGAAGGTTAGGAGGGAGAGGGTGTAGTGAGGGAAGGGTGAGGTAGTGAGGGAAGGGTGAGGTAGTGAGGGAAGGGTGAGGTAGTGAGGGAAGGGTGAGGTAGTGAGGGAAGGGTGAGGTAGTGGGAACACAGGCTCTGCACAACACACACTAAATCTGTTCAACATAACAAGGACACTCTCATGAACATCTGAGTATAAAAAAAAGAACAGCCTGCTAAAGGAAAACAAAACAAACGCAAGAAACCACAAAGTATGTGCAAGCAAGACAAGCAAGGAGAAACCTTAGTGTTTTCTCACACATATCAAACAAAGATTTAGCAAGAGACGGGGTCACGACACACTGAGACAGGGCGGGTAACAGATAATGACAAAGAAACGAATTTTCACGAATGTTCTTTGTCTCTGTATTTACTAAAGTACATCTTAACACTATGCCTTCAGCTGAACAAATATATGTAGGTGCTGAAGAGGACAAGTTGACTAGGTGACTAAAGATATAATTCGCCAATATCGATACTTTTTTCCAATTCTGGATTAGGANTCTTAACACAACGTATTTTGCCTTACTGTGTCAAGGGTTAGTATTTGCGGGGGTCGGAATTTCCGACACGCACCACGACTCCTCATTCACACCACATGGTGGCGGGAGCAAAATGTTAACACCATAATCAAAGCGGAGAATGTATATAACTATAACTCCTCCGGAAGTTGAAATTGAAATAAGTTTATTGAGGTAAATACACACAAAGCGATGGAGTAGCTCAAGCTATTCTCACCACCGACCTGTTCATAATACATCGTGTTAATTAACATACATAGACACACATCACAAGCAATAAACGTATACCGACATTCTGAGAGATAAACATATACATTTCCACCTTTACACAAGTAATATCCTCCGGAAGTGGTGTTCCCATTTCCTGCTGGCATGAAGGGCCGGGAGTCGAAGAGACCACGCCAGGAGTGGGCCAGCCTTTCCCGAGCGTAAGAGTCCATATGGGCCAGAATCATCTAAATAATTATCTCGGGAGCCCATGAATATTTTGAGCCTAATATTTTGAACTAAGTTTGGAACTAGATAAATAGATAAATACCGTAGAAAAACGCATGGAGAAGCACACACACATCCCGTAGCAGCATCATTATATACCACGCCCACAACCTCTAGCTCCTGGGCCTCTCACAACACAGCCATCCAGGTGATAACAATCTCCACAAGCCGTAATGCACAACGGGTGGACTGACGAGCGCAAAAGGCTTCTGGGCACTTCAAGATGAGCTGCAAGATTTATGCAAAACATTATACACCAAAAATTTTAGTTGCTCAAATAAGCCAATTGCAAACAGACATCACAACACAAAGTTCTGGAAAACAAGTAAAGAACCTGTTAGGAGCCTCCACCGAGGTTCCCATTAAAGACTCCTCAGGAAATAAACGCTTTAGCAAAACAGAGAACAAGAACATCAATGTACAAAGTATTGGACAAAAATTCTATTCAGAATTCCTGATGAAATAACTTCCACCACAGAAAGTGATGTAACAAATCCGCTCGATAACAGAGGTGCAAGATAACTTCTACCACCACAAAGTAGATAACATTCACGACACAACCCGTCCTACTAGTAAAGCGTCGCATTTTGACGTCTATGCTCTCCCCTAAGGCCAAGAGTGGCACTAGAAATGGTAGCGGCTGCGAAATTAACATACTGTCCCGTTTTCTGTTTTGGGTCCTCTGGTAGGTTAGGATAAGGGCAATGACTGTGACTTTAATGAAGCACATACCATCGCTGAGCGCCGTACAACCATCAGCGGAGTTAACAACAAGGCGTCTGCATTACCCAATACATAAATGGTTATTGAGAAACTTCCTTGAGATACAAATCCATCAGTAAACACTAATATTAAATGCAGCTCTTGCACCCGGACTATTTATTCCTCATATGCTTAAAAATGCCACTATCAAATTAATTACCGATAGTTGCAAAACATCATCTTTCTTGCAAGCCACAACATCTTTCTTGCAAGCCACAACATCTTTCTTGCAAGCCACAACATCTTTCTTGCAAGCCACAACAACTTTCTTGCAAGCCACAACAACTTTCTTGCAAGCCACAACATCTTTCTTGCAAGCCACAACATCTTTCTTGCAAGCCACAACATCTTTCTTGCAAGCCACAACATCTTTCTTGCAAGCCACAACATCTTTCTTGCAAGCCACAACATCTTTCTTGCAAGCCACAACATCTTTCTTGCAAGCCACAAAATCTTTCTTGCATTCCACAACATATTTCGTGCAACCGACAACATCTCTTCTTTCTTGCAAGCTGCAATTAACATCTGTTCTTTCTTGCATGCTAAACCATCTCTTCTTCCTTCCAAGGTTCAGCATCATTCTTGCAAGCCGCACAATCTTTCTTGCAAGCCGCAACACCTCTTCTCCTCGTCCCATCAATACACCCCAGACATTAAATCTCTCCATAATTAACCCGAGAGATGCTGTCACGCGATGGTAAATCTTTTATCAGACAGGCGAGTTGAGCCAGTTGCGGAGGAGATAGGGGGGGGGAGGGGAGAGGGATCATCGAATTGCCTGTTCCTCCCTAACTTCTCGCTTCTTCAATATCCACTTTGCATATCATGTATGTCAAACACCTCTGCCGGCGTCCCGCCCCAACACCATACTCTTTTTCCACATCAATTTCAGAAATCGCCTTGAAAGCTTTGCGCATTATAACTCTTTTTAAAAGTCTTATAATACGCCTGGAGGGGCTTTCTGTTTTTTGCTGTTTTATCTTAATTTCAAGTTGAGACAGAGCTTTCTCTGGTGCGTTATGGTACCGCTGTCTTTGTCTGCACTAAGCTGGGTTATCTTGAGGTTATCTTGAGGTTATCTTGAGATAATTGGGCGGAATATTTGTAGTCGTGTTGTCTGTTCAATGATTCCTTCGACAACAAGGTTCAGTGTAATCTTGTGCAGGATAAAGTCTCTCCCGGTGTAGTGTAGAACAACATTCTAGTTTACATTAGTTTTTTGCGTTGACATTGTCATAAAACTCGCAAACTAAATCCTCGTATTAGTGTTGAAGTTTTGTCATTAAACTCGCTAACTAAATCCCCGTGTTAGCGTTGACATTCTTTCATGAAACTCGCTAAACAGAACACCTCACCGGGAGTGAAGTATTGTGCAATTTCAATAACAGCATGAACAGTGACGTCTGCGTCACTGTTCAACAGACAGGACTTAACACCAGTGACAGCATCCTCTAAATTCCTCAACCAACTCTTTCTTTCCCAGGGATCTATCCGGCTTCATCGTCTAGCCGGCCGGATGGCCGGCTCCTGAACGAAGCCGGATAACCACCGCGAACCTGTTTCCTACATTCTTTCAAAGGTCATAAATTTCCCCTCCTCCCCCCCCCCCCCAGTCTTGCCCCTTCCCCAGTCACCCCAAGCTCCCCCTTAACCCCCCCCCCCCCATCCTCTCCAACTTGAAAACTAGTTGCAGGTGTTTGGGGGGGGGGGGGAGCGGCCGGTGTTGGAAACTCAATCAGTGTGTAATGCATTCAAACTGCAGGGGACGACTGATGGAATTATCGCGCGCGTGTCTGGCGGGGAATTAACACTCGGCCCCAAGGCGGTTTCAGCTGATCACGAGGGGCCATCCTTGCTGCAGCAGCTGATCACGAGGGGCCATCCTTGCTGCAGCAGCTGATTACGAGGGGGCCATACTTGCTGCAGCAGCTGATCACGAGGGGGGTCATCCTTGCTGCAGCAGCTGATCACGAGGGGCCATCCTTGCTGCTGCAGCTGATCATGAGGGGGCCATACTTCCTGCAGCAGCTGATCACGAGGGGGCCATACTTGCTGCTGCAGCTGATCATGAGGGGGCCATACTTGCTGCAGCAGCTGATCACGAGGGGGGGCCATACTTGCTGCAGCAACTGATCACGAGGGGGGGCCATACTTGCTGCAGCAGCTGATCACGAGGGGGGCCATACTTGCTGCAGCAGCTGATCATGAGGGGGCCATACTTGCTGCAGCAGCTGATCACGAGGGGGGCCATACTTGCTGCAGCAGCTGATCATGAGGGGGCCATACTTGCTGCAGCAGCTGATCACGAGGGGGGCCATCCTTGCTGCAGCAGCTGATCATGAGGGGGCCATACTTGCTGCAGCAGCTGATCACGAGGGGGGCCATACTTGCTGCAGCAGCTGATCATGAGGGGGCCATACTTGTTGCAGCAGCTGATCACGAGGGGGCCATACTTGCTGCAGCAGCTGATCACGAGGGGGCCATCCTTGCTGCAGCAGCTGATCATGAGGGGGCCATCCTTGCTGCAGCAGCTGATCATGAGGGGGCCATACTTGTTGCAGCAGCTGATCACGAGGGGCCATCCTTGCTGCAGCAGCTGATCATGAGGGGGCCATACTTGCTGCAGCAGCTGATCATGAGGGGGCCATCCTTGCTGCAGCAGCTGATCACGAGGGGGCCATCCTTGCTGCAGCAGCTGATCACGAGGGGGCCATCCTTGCTGCAGCAGCTGATCATGAGGGGGCCATCCTTGCTGCAGCAGCTGATCATGAGGGGGCATACTTGTTGCAGCAGCTGATCACGAGGGGCCATCCTTGCTGCAGCAGCTGATCACGAGGGGCCATCCTTGCTGCAGCAGCTGATCACGAGGGGGCCATCCTTGCTGCAGCAGCTGATCACGAGGGGGCCATCCTTGCTGCAGCAGCTGATCACGAGGGGCCATACTTGTTGCAGCAGCTGATCACGAGGGGGCCATCCTTGCTGCAGCAGCTGATCATGAGGGGGCCATCCTTGCTGCAGCAGCTGATCACGAGGGGCCATCCTTGCTGCAGCAGCTGATCACGAGGGGGCCATACTTGCTGCAGCAGCTGATCACGAGGGGGCCATCCTTGCTGCAGCAGCTGATCACGAGGGGCCATCCTTGCTGCAGCAGCTGATCACGAGGGGGCCATACTTGCTGCTGCAGCTGATCACGAGGGGCCATCCTTGCTGCAGCAGCTGATCACGAGGGGGCCATACTTGCTGCAGCAGCTGATCACGAGGGGGCCATCCTTGCTGCAGCAGCTGAGCACGAGGGGGCCATCCTTGCTGCAGCAGCTGATCACGAGGGGCCATACTTGCTGCAGCAGCTGATCACGAGGGGCCATCCTTGCTGCTGCAGCTGATCACGAGGGGGCCATACTTGCTGCAGCAGCTGATCACGAGGGGGGCCATCCTTGCTGCAGCAGCTGATCACGAGGGGCCATCCTTGCTGCTGCAGCTGATCACGAGGGGGCCATCCTTGCTGCAGCAGCTGATCACGAGGGGGCCATCCTTGCTGCAGCAGCTGATCACGAGGGGCCATCCTTGCTGCTGCAGCTGATCACGAGGGGGCCATCCTTGCTGCAGCAGCTGATCACGAGGGGCCATCCTTGCTGCTGCAGCTGATCACGAGGGGGCCATACTTGCTGCTGCAGCTGATCACGAGGGGGCCATACTTGCTGCAGCAGCTGATCACGAGGGGCCATCCTTGCTGCTGCAGCTGATCACGAGGGGCCATCCTTGCTGCTGCAGCTGGCCACGAGGGGGGCCATCCTTGCTGCTGCAGCTGATCACGAGGGGGCCATCCTTGCTGCAGCAGCTGATCACGAGGGGGCCATACTTGCTGCAGCAGCTGATCACGAGGGGCCATCCTTGCTGCTGCAGCTGATCACGAGGGGCCATCCTTGCTGCTGCAGCTGGCCACGAGGGGGGCCATCCTTGCTGCAGCAGCTGATCGCGAGGGGCCATCCTTGCTGCTGCAGCTGATCACGAGGGGGCCATACTTGCTGCAGCAGCTGATCACGAGGGGGCCATACTTGCTGCAGCAGCTGATCACGAGGGGCCATCCTTGCTGCAGCAGCTGGCCGTGAGGGGCCATCCTTGCTGCTGCAGCTGATCACGAGGGGCCATCCTTGCTGCAGCAGCTGGCCGTGAGGGGCCATCCTTGCTGCAGCAGCTGGCCGTGAGGGGCCATACTTGCTGCTGCAGCTGATCACGAGGGGGGCCATCCTTGCTGCAGCAGCTGATCACGAGGGGGGCCATCCTTGCTGCAGCAGCTGATCACGAGGGGCCATACTTGCTGCTGCAGCTGATCACGAGGGGGCCATACTTGCTGCAGCAGCTGATCACGAGGGGGGCCATCCTTGCTGCAGCAGCTGATCACGAGGGGGGCCATCCTTGCTGCTGCAGCTGATCACGAGGGGCCATCCTTGCTGCTGCAGCTGATCACGAGGGGGCCATACTTGCTGCAGCAGCTGATCACGAGGGGCCATCCTTGCTGCAGCAGCTGGCCGTGAGGGGCCATCCTTGCTGCAGCAGCTGATCACGAGGGGCCATCCTTGCTGCAGCAGCTGATCACGAGGGGCCATCCTTGCTGCAGCAGCTGATCACGAGGGGGCCATCCTTGCTGCAGCAGCTGATCACGAGGGGGCCATACTTGCTGCAGCAGCTGATCACGAGGGGGCCATACTTGCTGCAGCAGCTGATCACGAGGGGGCCATCCTTGCTGCAGCAGCTGATCACGAGGGGGGCCATCCTTGCTGCAGCAGCTGATCATGAGGGGGCCATACTTGCTGCAGCAGCTGATCACGAGGGGGCCATCCTTGCTGCAGCAGCTGATCATGAGGGGGCCATACTTGCTGCAGCAGCTGATCACGAGGGGGGCCATCCTTGCTGCAGCAGCTGATCACGAGGGGGCCATCCTTGCTGCAGCAGCTGATCACGAGGGGGCCATCCTTGCTGCAGCAGCTGATCATGAGGGGGCCATACTTGCTGCAGCAGCTGATCACGAGGGGGGCCATCCTTGCTGCAGCAGCTGATCACGAGGGGGCCATCCTTGCTGCAGCAGCTGATCACGAGGGGCCATCCTTGCTGCAGCAGCTGATCACGAGGGGGGCCATCCTTGCTGCAGCAGCTGATCACGAGGGGCCATACTTGCTGCAGCAGCTGATCACGAGGGGCCATACTTGCTGCTGCAGCTGATCACGAGGGGCCATCCTTGCTGCAGCAGCTGATCACGAGGGGGCCATCCTTGCTGCAGCAGCTGATCACGAGGGGGCCATACTTGCTGCAGCAGCTGATCACGAGGGGGCCATACTTGCTGCAGCAGGTGATCACGAGGGGCCATCCTTGCTGCTGCAGCTGATCACGAGGGGGCCATCCTTGCTGCTGCAGCTGATCACGAGGGGCCATCCTTGCTGCAGCAGCTGATCACGAGGGGGCCATACTTGCTGCAGCAGCTGATCACGAGGGGGGCCATACTTGCTGCAGCAGCTGATCACGAGGGGCCATACTTGCTGCAGCAGCTGATCACGAGGGGCCATCCTTGCTGCAGCAGCTGATCACGAGGGGCCCCATCCTTGCTGCTGCAGCTGATCACGAGGGGCCATCCTTGCTGCTGCAGCTGGCCACGAGGGGCCCCATCCTTGCTGCTGCAGCTGGCCACGAGGGGCCCCATCCTTGCTGCTGCAGCTGGCCACGAGGGGCCCCATCCTTGCTGCTGCAGCTGGCCACGAGGGGCCCCATCCTTGCTGCTGCAGCTGGCCACGAGGGGCCCCATCCTTGCTGCTGCAGCTGGCCACGAGGGCCCCATCCTTGCTGCTGCAGCTGGCTACGAGGGGCCCATCCTTGCTGCTGCAGCTGGCCACGAGGGGCCCCATCCTTGCTGCTGCAGCTGGCCACGAGGGGCCCCATCCTAGCTGCTGCAGCTGGCTACGAGGGGCCCCATCCTAGCTGCTGCAGCTGGCTACGAGGGGCCCCATCCTTGCTGCTGCAGCTGGCTACGAGGGGCCCCATCCTTGCTGCTGCAGCTGGCCACGAGGGGCCCATCCTTGCTGCTGCAGCTGGCCACGAGGGCCCCATCCTTGCTGCTGCAGCTGGCTACGAGGGGCCCCATCCTTGCTGCTGCAGCTGGCCACGAGGGGCCCCATCCTTGCTGCTGCAGCTGGCCACGAGGGGCCCATCCTTGCTGCTGCAGCTGGCCACGAGGGGCCCCATCCTTGCTGCTGCAGCTGGCTACGAGGGGCCCCATCCTAGCTGCTGCAGCTGGCTACGAGGGGCCCCATCCTTGCTGCTGCAGCTGGCCACGAGGGGCCCCATCCTTGCTGCTGCAGCTGGCTACGAGGGGCCCCATCCTTGCTGCTGCAGCTGGCTACGAGGGGCCCCATCCTTGCTGCTGCAGCTGGCTACGAGGGGCCCCATCCTTGCTGCTGCAGCTGGCTACGAGGGGCCCCATCCTTGCTGCTGCAGCTGGCTACGAGGGGCCCCATCCTTGCTGCTGCAGCTGGCTACGAGGGGCCCCATCCTTGCTGCTACAGCTGGCCACGAGGGGCCATCCTTGCTGCAGCAGCTGGCCACGAGGGGCCATCCTTGCCACAACAGCCAAGAGTGTGACAGTGTGACAACTTTTAGATGGGCAAAATTTTCTTTATCATTCTTAGTGACGGGCGTCAGTGGTACTGCAGGGCTGGCGGGGTACAGATAAATAGGGGCACCAGTGACAGATAGATTACAGCTAAATGACCTGGTCGCTTTGTTGAGATGATAGACATTTTTAATCAACCACTTTTCATACAAGAGGTGAGATGGGGTGTTAGCACCAACTTCGGGCGTAATTGGGCAACAAAATAGTTTGTCTCTGAGCAAGGAAGGAGATGTAGGGTCTCTCAGGTCTTCAAGGCAAAAGGTGGTGTTGACTTGCATGGATTTTCTCTAGTATGGTTGGAAGCTTCAGTTCTTTTCTCATGTTGATGATTCTTGTGCATCTTGAGGCACCAAGAATTATTCTCATGGCTTCATTCTGTACTACTTCTGTAGCTTGTTCAAAACAGAGTCGGGGAAGTTAATTAGGTGCAAGGCATGATCACCAACTAGGGATCTAACAGGTAGAATAGTCTATCATATTTAACACTGATCCCAATATTGTTACCGGTAAGTGTTTTCAGTGATTGGTGATTTTCTTTTAACCCACGATGTAGCTCGTTTAGTGCTATTGCTGATAGTGATAAGGTATTTGTGTTGCCCACATGTTTAAGTGTTCTGGTTGTTGACTTTGAAAGCTGGAGATACTTTTTTTTGGGGGAAGGAGGGGGATGAGCAGCTTTGAATTTTCGTTAGAGGTAATAAGACCGCATTCAGTGGTTCTCTTAGTAGCTAGAGAATCAAATAGGTCTTCATAGGAATCATTCAATTGCAACCCTAGTTACAGCAGTACCATTATCAGCAGCATCACAAATGACATTCTCGCCAGCTAGAGTCAGAGTGTCAGTTATCTATTTATGCGTCAAAACAATGACGGGTGTGAGGGCTAGGTCAGTGCTGCTCGGCTTGGGACGCACGTTCCGTACGGGAACAATTTGAAGATTTTTGGGGGGTTATCTTGAGGTTATCTTGATGATTTCGGGGCTTTTTAGTGTCCCGCGGCCCGGTCCTCGACCAGACCTCCACCCTCAGGAAGCAGCCCGTGACAGCTGACTAACACCCAGGTACCTATTTTACTGCTAGATAACAGGGGCATAGGGTGAAAGAAACTCTGCCCATTGTTTCTCGCCGGCGCCTGGGATCGAACCCAGGACCACAGGATCACAAGTCCAGCGTGCTGTCCGCTCGGCCGACCGGCTCCAACATGTTCCTCCAACGGCTCCGACCCGGGTTGTTCAATTGAATTTCAAGAGTTGTTCAAATTGAACAACTAACGTTTGCAGCAGAAACGAAGCACAAGGATCTCATGATATTAATTTTATTTTTTTTCAGAACAGTTATATTTACATTTTGGATGTCCCAAGTTCGATGTTAATTATTATAAATTGGCATCTATTTTACCATAAATTAACTTTACTTATTTTAATTTACTCTTGTATCGTCATTTATTATTGTTACTTTTCATAATTTATTGCAATACATATAATCATTTTATTGTAATTTAAATCATACATTTTATTGCATTCTTCTGTTCACGTTTGAATTTCGAGGTTTATATTGGCTGCGAAATTTAAACTTAATTTTCCTCAATTCTCATTTTTTCTTTACCTCCTCAACCAAGGCGGACATTAACCTGCTGAGGTACTCAGGAGTGGCACGGGTCGACCATGGTTGGGGAACTCAGGGTAGGCACTCCACTCTTGGGGTCATATAGTCAGGTCATGTAGGGCGCACAATTCCTATCTTAACTCACTCGAACAGGACTGAGGCGGTTCTGTTACCCAGGTAAGAGATAACATGTTACCCAGGTAACAGATAACATGTTACCCAGGTAAGAGATAACATGTTACCCAGGTAAGAGATAACATGTTACCCAGGTAACAGATAACATGTTACCCAGGTAACAGATAACATGTTACCCAGGTAACAGATAACATGTTACCTAGGTAACAGATAACATGTTACCCAGGTAACAGATAACATGTTACCCAGGTAACAGATAACATGTTACCCAGGTAACAGATAACATGTTACCTAGGTAACAGATAACATGTTACCCAGGTAACAGATAACATGTTACCCAGGTAACAGATAACATGTTACCCAGGTAACAGATAACATGTTAACCAGGTCACAGATAACATGTTACCCAGGTCACAGATAACATGTTACCCAGGTGACAGATAACATGTTACTCAGGTGACAGATAACATGTTACCCAGGTAACAGATAACATGTTACCCAGGTAACAGATAACATGTTACCCAGGTAACAGATAACATGTTACCCAGGTAACAGATAACATGTTACCCAGGTAACAGATAACATGTTACCCAGGTAACAGATAACATGTTACCCAGGTAACAGATAACATGTTACCCAGGTAAGAGATAACATGTTACCCAGGTAACAGATAACATGTTACCCAGGTAAGAGATAACATGTTACCCAGGTAAGAGATAACATGTTACCCAGGTAACAGATAACATGTTACTCAGGTAACAGATAACATGTTACCCAGGTAACAGATAACATGTTACCCAGGTAACAGATAACATGTTACCCAGGTAACAGATAACATGTTACCCAGGTAACAGATAACATGTTACCCAGGTAACAGATAACATGTTACCCAGGTAACAGATAACATGTTACCAGGTAACAGATAACATGTTACCCAGGTAACAGATAACATGTTACCCAGGTAACAGATAACATGTTACCCAGGTAACAGATAACATGTTACCCAGGTACAGATAACATGTTACCCAGGTAACAGATAACATGTTACCCAGTAACATAACATCGGAAATGAGAAAAGCAAAGGCAATGAATAAAAAAATAAGTAATGAGTGAGGGTTTGAGATGAGGGAGGTAGAGAGAGGTGGGAGGAGTAAGGAATATTGGGAGTAGCGAAGAGGGATGTCAGTTTGAAAGGTAAAGTTTGAAGAGAGGTTGAGGGAGAGAGAGAGAGAGAGTAGGAAGTAGTGGTAGAAGGTAGAATGGTAGATAGGTAGAAGTAGAAAGGGCTGCCACCATCCATTCTAGTTCATTACATCCAAGACAAGGAATGGAACTTGTCTGTACTTTAAGCTGTTAACCAATGTTACTTTGTCAAGTATCAACTGGAATCATGTATCTTGTTCCATGCAAGATGCTTTAAGTCACTAACCTCAAGTGTTCTACACTCTCTAGCGGGCAACATATCAGAAAATCTAAGATATAGGGAACACAATTAAAGTCAGATTAAAGAGAAAGTTAATCAAGTACATTTAACATGATAAGTATCATAAAACAAGCAATTTAACTTAATGTTCACTATGTCATGATTAATATTCAATGTGAGTCACCGTGTTATGTTACCCAGTAACAGGTTATCATAACACATGTTATGTTATCCAGGTAACAGATAGTATGTTACCTGGATAACATGTTATCTGTTACCTGGGTAACATTATCTGTTACCCCAGGTAACAGGTATCTGTTACCCAGGTAACATAACATGTTAGCCAGGTAACAGATAATGTTTCCTGGGTAACATATTATCTTTTACCCAGGTAACAGATACCTGTTACCCAGGTAACAGATACCTGTTACCCAGGTAACAGATACCTGTTACTCAGGTACTGAGCCATGTCAACCAGCCCCTCCTCATGTTGTGGTAGTACTCCTAGTAACGATGAGGACCACAGTGTATACACCGACTTACAACGAAATTAGAACGTAAAAATCAGAATTATTGAGCTGGACAAACCAGAAAACTATTTTGACTTGTGTTGCTTTGACAAATTAAACTAACCTATCCTAACCTCCCTAGGCCTAATAAACGATATCTCAGGCCTAATACACAATATCTGAGGCCTAATATAGTTCATATGTGTGCTATACTAGGCCTAGGAATATTTAAGTTTGCGTTTTAGCTTTATTTATTATAAAACAATTCCTTATCTGTCAGTATACTACTATCTAAAAGCTATGAACGTACGAATTCTGACTATTGACGATCGTTAGAATAGGTACTTACTATCCAAACAGGATGATGGGCTGTTGACAAGTCTTCCTTAACTCCAAAAGAGTCTTGTTATTCTAAGATAATTTCTCTGCTGTATAAAAATCAGTTTGAAAGTTAGTAAATGCCGCTTGAGAGCTTGGTCAGTGTCTAAGGAAATATTCAACAATGTATGTTTGTGTGCTTCTTCCAGTATGGAAACCATACAGGTTAGGAGCAAGGTGCATGGGGGGCCTAATTGGAAACATTAACTTGTCGAGAAAACTTCTCTCAAGAATTTTACGCATACAGGATGTCAGAGAAGGGTCTGAATTTGTTTGACTTAGGCTTGAGTCTGGGCATTAAAAGTCCTTGTGTCCAGCGGTCAGGTGGACACCCTGCCTCAGACTTTGATAAAACAGTTTTAGCAGAGAACTGCTTGGCAGCTCGGCTAGTACTTTCATGGTATTGTATGCCGTCCTCTGCAGGAGAGGCCGCCTTATCCTTCTTGAGTGCATTTTCAGTTATCTGAATACATATTTCACAACATCGAAATAATTTTTGTTATTAATACATTAGGTACATCTGCATTTGTGCAGCTGCCCTAGACTATTTGAAGGGGAGTACAGTGTCAAAAAGCTAGCTATGTGATGCTAAACAATCCCAATCACACAGGATGGTTAGTCATACAGAGGCACGTGATAAGCAGTCTGCACTGGCAGACTC
>WNGS01051799.1:0-11779 GCA_020271785.1 Procambarus virginalis
ACTGAGACTTCCCCCAGCCCGCACCCTAGGGGCAGATTCACGAAACAGTTGCGCAGTCACTTACGAACTTGTACATCTTTCCTCAATCTTTGGTGGTTCTGTTTACAATTATTAAACAGTTAATGAGCTCCGAAGCACCAGAAGCTGTTTATAATAATAACAACAGTTGATGTGGGAAGTTCTCATGCTTGTAAATTGTTAAATAAATGTAACCAAAGCCGTCAAAGATTGAAGAAAGATGTACAGGTGTGTAAGTACTGCGTAAGTGCTTCGTGAATCTGGCCCCTGGGGTCCCTTGAGCGGGCCACCAGCAACACGCGTCATCAACGTTCAATATTACCTCTCATTAACATTACCTCGATTTTCTTCTTTTTCCCCTGAGGAAAATTGGCCGCCTTTCCTTTCCCGATGTGGACCGGGCCGAGGCGCTCACCGAGACACGATGTTGATGACACAATATCAAGTGATATTGATTTACTGCACTTGCTAGCGCGAGCTGGCGCCGTGGGCGGTGTTCCGGCTTGATGGAGGAAGTAGACACTAGGCTTCGACACTTTCACTCACTTATTAAAGTAGCACATGATCCCTTCTGAAATTAACAAGTTCGTTATCTCCGTTATCTTTCACTACGATGCTGCACATAAACAAGTTCCCCCCCCCCTCAATATATAACAAAAAAAAAAGTATTAATAGAATCCAGCTACGCAAAAAATTAATGACAGCGCCCCCACAAGAAAAAATAGTATGGGTGAGTGAGAGGTTTGGGAAAGCACTCGCTATCCTGGCCCCAAATTTTCAGGAGCAATAAAGAGCATGAATAATGCTCCAATCCCCGTTAGTATAATGATCATCATAGTCATAAATGTGGTGTAAATGATGGCCCTCGGACAGCGAGCGGCCTCCATTACACATTATAGTGACCCTCCCTCCCACTCACACACAAAAAACGGGATCTTTTGTAACTCACTGAAAATGAACTGTGTGATGGCTGCCTCCTCCTGTTTAAATGGCTGCTGGAGGTAGTCATTAAAACACAAAAAAAACTGCAGATGGGATAAATTGCTCAATTACCTTTTATTTATAGTTGCATTGTTTGGCAGAATTAGTACAGGGGAAAATAAAATCGTGAGTTGTCTGTCTTGATTAAGGTTGAGAATATGTGATTGCAAGCGGCCTGCAAGGCAAGACGCGATGATATTTATGTCCACTACGGCTTCTGCAAGGTGCTATACCCTTGCCGGGGTGCAACTCCATGCTCCCGCTCTCTTCTAGACTTCTCCAATATCCCCCCCCCCTCTCATCATTGCAGTTTCGTGCCCATGGAGCACCTTCCTACCAGGCCAGGGGAGTGACGTGGCCTGAAACAGCAACCACCAGCCAGCCGCGTACCACACATGGTTTTATAGCCTCAAATTGCACACTGCAACGACCCGCACGTTTCTGACAACCTCTTAACCCCCCCTCCCCCCCCCACACACTCACCCACTCCCTCAAGTTGTCGTTCGATTAACTTTTATGGGCAATCATTGCCGAGTAATAATAACCCCAGTTAACCAATCACAGAAACGACCGCTAATGTGATCACGACGTATCGCGTTGATATGGGTCGTTGAGCAGCGTTCGCTGGCGCGGGGTGGCCGGTGTGGTCTCAGGCGGCAACCCACCTCCAGCGCACGCGGGAGCTGCCACTCTTCATATTTCCATGCGTTTATGACTAGGCTCCGTTGCTAGCCCCTCATTGTATATATATATGATCGTGATTACTGTTCTCTGCTATCATGCGGCCGAGGAGCTGACCTCTGGAAGCAAACGAGTCTTTGGTTGTCTTCTCTAGGGTCTCGTAGCACAGTAGTCTATGTCGTCAACTCGTAATCAAGGTACCCGGATTCAATCCCACCTGGTAGGAGAAACCTGTCTTGGGGGGGATGGAAACTCATGGTCCTCACAAGCGGTCACGGGCTCCTCATGGCCCACACGGGTGGTCAAAGGCTCCCCATATTGTATATTTATTCTGTGGTAGAAATCACTAAGAAAAAGTTCCAATATTGGTGTTAACTGTGACCTTATTGACTGGCAGAGGAAGGCTTGGAGGGGACGTTACACCGTGTTCCCGGGACGGTGCTTACCAAACACTCTACGTGAAAGGGAAGGGAAGGGAAGGGAAGGGAAGGGAAGGGAAGGGAAGGAGACCGAACTATCAGGGAAAGCGCCAAGCCATTACGACTATATAGCACTCAGGATCAGGATAAGAATGTGGGATGGGACGGAGGAGAAGGAATGGTGCCTAACCACTTGAACGGTCGGTGATTGAACGCCGACCTGCATGAAGTAAGATTGTCGCTCTACTGCCACAGGGCCGTTCTCCTAAGGTTTCCCAACGTCAAGAAACTGTCGTACTTAAGGGCATGCCCTTATCCTAACCTATCAGAGGACCTAAAACAGAAAACGGGACAGTACGTCAATTTTGAGACCCGCGTTCATTTTTCTATTACGACGATTTTTTAGTCTTGGGTAGAGTATACGTCAAAATGCGACGCTGTATTAGGAGGGAGGACGGGTTGACCGTCCAGGCCAAGTTGACAGCAGAGAGGACGGGTTGACCGTCCAGGCCAAGTTGACAGGAGAGAGGACGGGTTGACCGTCCAGGCTAAGTTGACAGGAGGGAGGACGGGTTGACCGTCCAGGCCAAGTTGACAGGAGGGAGGACGGGTTGACCGTCCAGGCCAAGTTGACAGGAGGGAGGACGGGTTGACCGTCCAGGCCAAGTTGACAGGAGGGAGGACGGGTTGACCGTCCAGGCCAAGTTGACAGGACGGAGGACGGGTTGACCGTCCAGGCCAAGTTGACAGGACGGAGGACGGGTTGACCGTCCAGGCCAAGTTGACAGGAGGGAGGACGGGTTGACCGTCCAGGCCAAGTTGACAGGAGGGAGGACGGGTTGACCGTCCAGGCCAAGTTGACAGGAGGGAGGAAGGGTTGACCGTCCAGGCCAAGTTGACGGGAGGGAGGACGGGTTGACCGTCCAGGCCAAGTTGACAGGAGGGAGGACGGGTTGACCGTCCAGGCCAAGTTGACAGGAGAGAGGACGGGTTGACCGTCCAGGCCAAGTTGACGGGAGGGAGGACGGGTTGACCGTCCAGGCCAAGTTGACAGGAGGGAGGAAGGGTTGACCGTCCAGGCCAAGTTGACGGGAGGGAGGACGGGTTGACCGTCCAGGCCAAGTTGACAGGAGGGAGGACGGGTTGACCGTCCAGGCCAAGTTGACAGGAGAGAGGACGGGTTGACCGTCCAGGCCAAGTTGACAGGAGAGAGGACGGGTTGACCGTCCAGGCCAAGTTGACAGGAGAGAGGACGGGTTGACCGTCCAGGCCAAGTTGACAAGAGGGAGGACGGGTTGACCGTCCAGGCCAAGTTGACAGGAGAGAGGACGGGTTGACCGTCCAGGTCAAGTTGACAGGAGGGAGGACGGGTTGACCGTCCAGGCCAAGTTGACAGAAGTAACTCCAGGCAGTAGTACCTGGATGTGTATGCCCCGCCTCCTGTCCGTTTATACCTGGCTACTAAATACCTGTCGCAGTGTTAATGTTCACATCATATTATAATTTTTTTAAGTTGTGGAATGGAATTGGCTTCTCCAACCTCCTCGCCCCTCAGTGGATTCCACTTGCCGACCATGTGTTCAGGGAACGACAACTTCCTTATAGCTCTTCGACTCAATAGCGTATCCAGGTTCCAGTCATGACCGCTTGTTGTATCTCTATTTCAAAAGGCCTCCTTTGTCCACTTTGTCTATTCCCCCCCCCCCAGGATCTTGTACGTAGTTATCATGTCCTCTCTGTTTCTTCTCTTAGGCTCTGTGTTCTCATAGCCTAGGCTTCTCCATTCTGCTAGCAATCTAGTTGCAAAGTTTTCAACATTCTCAAGATTGTGTTGATGTTAGACCAGGTGTGGGCGCCATCTTGGCGATTGATGGTGACGGTGGAGAGTGAGTCCTTATATACCGGTATGTACGAGGTACTTGTCATTATATTTAAATCCACACATCCACAAGGGCCGTGACGAGGATTCGAACCTGCGTCCGAGAGCATCCCAGACACTGCCTTAATCGACTGAGCTACGACATGGTAAAAAAAAAAAAAAAGAGTTGAAACCGAACTTACTGGATCCTGCAGCCTCTCCGAGACACAAAAAATCCATATTAACTATAGCAAATCCTTTGAATGTTTGATATTTGTGTTAGGAGAATATTTCCCAAAATAGCGACAATAAATTGCTTAACCACTTAGTAAGTATGACGAGCCCCCTATTGGGAGGTGAGGGGACCCTGTTGTTATAGATTCAGCTACCCGGAACAAGTTCCAAGTAGCATGGGCTATGGTGAGCCCGTAGTGGACTTACCTGGCACAGGAGCGGGGCAAGTAGCACGGGCTATGGTGAGCCCGTAGTAGACTTACCTGACACAGGAGCGGGGCAAGTAGCACGAGCTATGGTGATCCCGTAGTGGACATACCTGGTACAGGAGCGGGGCAAGTAGCACGGGCTATGGTGAGCCCGTAGTGGACTTACCTGGCACAGGAGCGGGGCAAGTAGCACGGGCTATGGTGAGCCCGTAGTGGACTTACCTGGCACAGGAGCGGGGCAAGTAGCACGGGCTATGGTGAGCCCGTAGTAGACTTACCTGGCACAGGAGCGGGGCAAGTAGCACGGGCTATGGTGAGCCCGTAGTGGACTTACCTGGCACAGGAGCGGGGCAAGTAGCACGGGCTATGGTGAGCCCGTAGTGGACTTACCTGGCACAGGAGCGGGGCAAGTAGCACGGGCAATGGTGAGCCCGTAGTGGACTTACCTGGCACAGGAGCGGGGCAAGTAGCACGGGCTATGGTGAGCCCGTAGTGGACTTACCTGGCATAGGAGCGGGGCAAGTAGCACGGGCTATGGTGAGCCCGTAGTGGACTTACCTGGCACAGGAGCGGGGCAAGTAGCACGGGCTATGGTGAGCCCGTAGTAGACTTACCTGGCACAGGAGCGGGGCAAGTAGCACGGGCTATGGTGAGCCCGTAGTGGACTTACCTGGCACAGGAGCGGGGCAAGTAGCACGGGCTATGGTGAGCCCGTAGTGGACTTACCTGGCACAGGAGCGGGGCAAGTAGCACGGGTATGGTGAGCCCGTAGTGGACTTACCTGGCACAGGAGCGGGGCAAGTAGCACGGGCTATGGTGAGCCCGTAGTGGACTTACCTGGCACAGGAGCGGGGCAAGTAGCACGGGCTATGGTGAGCCCGTAGTGGACTTACCTGGCACAGGAGCGGGGCAAGTAGCACGGGCAATGGTGAGCCCGTAGTGGACTTACCTGGCACAGGAGCGGGGCAAGTAGCACGGGCTATGGTGAGCCCGTAGTGGACTTACCTGGCACAGGAGCGGGGCAAGTAGCACGGGCTATGGTGAGCCCGTAGTGGACTTACCTGGCACAGGAGCGGGGCAAGTAGCACGGGCTATGGTGAGCCCGTAGTAGACTTACCTGGCACAGGAGCGGGGCAAGTAGCACGGGCTATGGTGAGCCCGTAGTGGACTTACCTGGCACAGGAGCGGGGCAAGTAGCACGGGCTATGGTGAGCCCGTAGTGGACTTACCTGGCACAGGAGCGGGGCAAGTAGCACGGGCTATGGTGAGCCCGTAGTGGACTTACCTGGCACAGGAGCGGGGCAAGTAGCACGGGCTATGGTGAGCCCGTAGTGGACTTACCTGGCACAGGAGCGGGGCAAGTAGCACGGGTAATGGTGAGCCCGTAGTGGACTTACCTGGCACAGGAGCGGGGCAAGTAGCACGGGCTATGGTGAGCCCGTAGTGGACTTACCTGGCACAGGAGCGGGGCAAGTAGCACGGGCTATGGTGAGCCCGTAGTGGACTTACCTGGCACAGGAGCGGGGCAAGTAGCACGGGCAATGGTGAGCCCGTAGTGGACTTACCTGGCACAGGAGCGGGGCAAGTAGCACGGGCTATGGTGAGCCCGTAGTGGACTTACCTGGCACAGGAGCGGGGCAAGTAGCACGGGCTATGGTGAGCCCGTAGTGGACTTACCTGGCACAGGAGCGGGGCAAGTAGCACGGGCTATGGTGAGCCCGTAGTGGACTTACCTGGCACAGGAGCGGGGCAAGTAGCACGGGCTATGGTGAGCCCGTAGTGGACTTACCTGGCACAGGAGCGGGGCAAGTAGCACGGGCTATGGTGAGCCCGTAGTGGACTTACCTGGCACAGGAGCGGGGCTGTGTTCCTACCCGAGGATGAACTTAGCTTCGTGTCTCAAGTGACCCGCCTGCTTCAGTCACTCCCTCACGCTCCATACAAGATCTTGTGCAACAGGTTTGTCCTGTTGGGGGGTGGGATATGGAGGGGGTGTTGTGTGGGGGGGGGGGGGTGTAGAGGGACGGTTCCGTCAGTCAGATCTTGCGTGTGCATCACCTGTCAACGCCATTCCCGTCTCCTGACGAATGACGAGGACGGGTGTGTAGTTAGCTGCGACGGAAGCGCCACTTCGCGTGCCGAACCATCCCCAGCACCCAATGTCCAGCACACAGCCCTCCTCCCTCTCAACCCATATACGCTGCTCCCACTGGACACGCACCAAATTTGCATGCCTCGAGGGGGCATAAATGTATAGCATTACGCAATTATATGCGCAGGAGAGTATAGCAGGAAAAAAAATAGCCACAGATGGCAAAAGTACAGGTCTTTACAGCTGCGAATATATATATGTAAGATGAGAGACGAGGTACTGTGTACTCTCTCGTGGTGTCGGGGATCATATGGAGTACTCCCATTGTCAAGGGTCTGATAGCCAGTCTGATGGTAATTTGGTACGCATCATGCAACCTGATTGAAAACTGCAATGTTTACCAAGTGGTCATCAGCTGTTTAGTATTCCCTGACTGAGGGCCCGGGCTGCCAGGAATCAGAGCACGGAAAGTGGATTATATGTGGTGATTGTTGGTAGTAGTTAGCGGTAGTTATTGTTGGTAGTAGTTAGCGGTAGTTATTGTTGGTAGTAGTTAGCGGTAGTTATTGTTGGTAGTAGTTAGCGGTAGTTATTGTTGGTAGTAGTTAGCGGTAGTTATTGTTGGTAGTAGTTAGCGGTAGTTATTGTTGGTAGTAGTTAGCGGTAGTTATTGTTGGTAGTAGTTAGCGGTAGTTATTGTTGGTAGTAGTTAGCGGTAGTTATTGTTGGTAGTAGTTAGCGGTAGTTATTGTTGGTAGTAGTTAGCGGTAGTTATTGTTGGTAATGGCGAGGGAAGGTTAGCGCCAAACAGCTGGGTGGACAGCGCTTCGCATTCGTAGTCCTGAGGTTCCGGGTTCGATCCCCGGTGGAGGCAAATAGGCAAAATGTTTCTTTCACCCTGATGCCCCTTGTTACCAAGCAGTAAAGAGGTACCTGGGAGTTAGACAGCTGGTACGTGCTGCTTCCTGTGTGTAACAAAAAGGAGGCCTGGTCGAGGACCGGGCCGCGGGGACGCTAAGCCCCGCCATCATCTCAAGATAACCTCAAGATCAAGATAACCTACTCTTGCTGACTGCGCTAACAGCTCACCATCGCACCGTAACGTTAAAACGACACAAATCACATTAATCCTCGCCGCCTCCGTCACTTATGGGGTCAAATGAGTAACTGTGAAGACTTGTACCATAACTAGGGAGCCGGTCGGCTAAGCGGACAGCACGCTGGACTTGTAATCCTGTGGTCCTGGGTTCGATCCCAGGCCCCGGCGAGAAACAATGGGCAGAGTTTCTTTCACCCTATGCCCCTGTTACCTAGCAGTAAAATAGGTACCTGGGTGTTAGTCAGCTGTCACGGGCTGCTTCCTGGGGGTGGAGGCCTGGTCGAGGACCGGGCCGCGGGACACTAAAAAGCCCCGAAATCATCTCAAGATAACCTCAAGATAACTCCGCACACAGCCAGACGACCCGACAGCGTGCCCAGTCAATCCGTGTAGTTGTAACGGCCTGCCGCTCTCTCCTGATAGTTCACTTTACTTCAGTCACCCCGTAACTGACCCGGAAGACCATTCAAGAACTACCCATCACAACACAGGCGCTTAACGACCCTTCCTGCCATTAGAGATATACAGGTGTGATGTTACGGCTTGTTCCATGGTCATCTTGCCAGCGGTGGTCGTCAGGGTGACGGAGGGAGTCGTCAGGGTGACGGAAGAGAGACGTCTTCCTCAAGACGTATAGGGAATATTCCCTAAGACATCTACGGAATATTCCCCACGGCGTATAGGGAATATTTCCCCACGTCATACAGGGAATATTCCCTCCCCCACGCCCGCATGCGCACACGAGGCCGGGCTAGTTGGGTGGTCCGCCACCAGAGGGAACACCGTTTACTTAGCTGCGCACATTTCTGCGCCTGGGCCCACTTCTCAAGTGTAGGGAACAATCTCCATAATTGGTCAATTCCTCCGACGTTGTTTCCTGCTCATTATCTACTCTGATAACAGTCATTGTCCCGCTATAATCCTCAGCTAATAGTTTAACGAGTGTTCCTCCCCCCATAATGCAATTTTTGTCTAAGGCAAATAGCCCTGTAATCCTCTCCAACACGTAATTGGGGATCGAACGGAGCCGTGAGTTATCGTACAGCCGCGTCGCTGGTCCGGCGACCTGGGTGGCCAGGCCGCGCCCCAGCCATCGTCCCGCTAAGGGCTTTATTATCGTGCATCTCAGGTGATCGACACTCCCCCTCCTTCTCACCTCTTGCTTTATATCTGTCTGTCTGTCTGTCTATCTCTGTCTGTCTGTCATTTATACTGCCCTTTACGTACGCTACAAGATAATAAGACAGAAGACTTGTACGTACTTTTAACCGAATAAAAATTTGAATACAACGGTTCTGTCAACTGTGTTTAAAATACAATTGTTTGCCTGCCTCGGTCTTTGAGTCAGGCGGCGCCCGCCCGCTCTACTGCCTTAGTATTATTATTACTCAAGTAACTTACTTAATTACTCATAACAAGTAATTATCATAGCAATATTCCTGCGAGGTCCGGGGTGAAGCAGGAACTATCTGCGAGGTCCGGGGTGACGCGGGAAACTATCTGCGAGGTACTGGGTGACGCGGGAACTATCTGCGAGGTCCTGGGTGAAGCAGGAACTATCTGCAAGGTCCTGGGTGAAGCAGGAACTATTTGCGAGGTCCTGGGTGACGCGGGAACTATCTGCGAGGTCCGGGGGTGAAGCGGGAACTATCTGCGAGGTCCGGGGTGAAGCGGGAACTATCTGCGAGGTCCGGGGTGACGCGGGAACTATCTGCGAGGTCCGGGGGTGAAGCGGGAACTATCTGCGAGGTCCGGGGTGAAGCGGGAACTATCTGCGAGGTCCGGGGTGAAGCGGGAACTATCTGCGAGGTCCGGGGGTGAAGCGGGAACTATCTGCGAGGTCCGGGGTGAAGCGGGAACTATCTGCGAGGTCCGGGGGTGAAGCGGGAACTATCTGCGAGGTCCGGGTGAAGCGGGAACTATCTGCGAGGTCCGGGGTGAGCGGGAACTGTCTGCGAGGTCCGGGGGTGAAGCGGGGAACTATCTGCGAGGTCCGGGGTGAAGCGGGAACTATCTGCAAGGTCCGGGGTGAAGCGGGAACTATCTGCGAGGTCCGGGGTGAAGCGGGAACTATCTGCGAGGTCCGGGGGTGAAGCGGGAACTATCTGCGAGGTCCGGGGTGAAGCGGGAACTATCTGCGAGGTCCGGGGTGAAGCGGGAACTATCTGCGAGGTCCGGGGTGAAGCGGGAACTATCTGCGAGGTCCGGGGGTGAAGCGGGAACTATCTGCGAGGTCCGGGGTGACGCGGGAACTATCTACGAGGTCCGGGGTGAAGCGGGAACTATCTACGAGGTCCGGGGTGAAGCGGGAACTATCTGCGAGGTCCGGGGGTGAAGCGGGAACTATCTGCGAGGTCCGGGGTGAAGCGGGAACTATCTGCGAGGTCCGGGGGTGAAGCGGGAACTATCTGCGAGGTCGGGGGTGAAGCGGGAACTATCTGCGAGGTCCGGGGTGAAGCGGGAACTATCTGCGAGGTCCGGGGTGAAGCGGGAACTATCTGCGAGGTCCGGGTGAAGCGGGAACTATCTGCGAGGTCCGGGGTGAAGCGGGAACTATCTGTTAGCCTGAACATGTTGCATTTTGTTGACAATCTTCGAATATTCTTGACTAGGTCCGGGGAGAAAGTGGCTGACCGTCTTGCGTATAATGCCCGCCCACGAAGTTGGGACCACATCTTGAAGACAGTGATCCTGTACCTGACAGCAAGGTCGCTAATTGTCCTGGGTAAATACTGGTTTGGAAACACGGCTGATGATTTGTGGAACAAATTACCGGGTTAAGATAATAGCCGTGGATCGCTGGATTGTTTCAAGCGACGGCTAGACATAATTATTAATGAGTTTGGGGTGGATATAAATATTATCTGCCTTGTATGGTCCAATAGGCTCTCTCTCTCTCTGCAACTTCACTTCATTCTTCGCTGTGTTGCTATATGATGCAGGGAGCCGAGTCCAGGTGGCTCATAAGATCTTGCAACTAACTCGTGCAACATAAGGAACTCTCAGCTGGAGCTACTTGCAGGAGATGTTCCTTGTCTCTTGCAACCTTTGTCGCCAGGTTCAGCGGTTCAATACTTCAGAATCATGACAGAATCACATTTCACTGTCAGAATGTCGACAGCATCTTTGAGCGCTACGCTGGCTCCTCCGTCACACACACACACACACGCACACACGCACACTCACACGCAACACACACACACGCACACACCCACACACACACGCGCACACACACACACACGCACACACCACACACGCACACGCGCGCGCACACACACACAGAGGGTATCTCCCAGAGGGTATAGACTCATTCCTCTCAATGTTTGCTGACGACGCCAAAATTATGAGAAGGATTAAGACAGAGGAGGACAGCTTGAGGCTTCAAGAAGACCTGGACAAGCTGCAGGAATGGTCGAACAAATGGCTGTTAGAGTTTAACCCAAGCAAATGTAATGTAATGAAGATAGGGGTAGGAAGCAGGAGACCAGATACAAGGTACCATTTGGGAGATGAAATCCTTCAAGAGTCAGAGAGAGAGAAAGACCTGGGGGTGATATCACGCCAGACCTGTCCCTGAAGCTCATATCAAGAGGATAACATCTGCAGCATATGCCAGGTTGGCTAACATAAGAACGGCCTTTAGAAACTTGTGTAAGGAATCTTTCAGAACATTATATACTACATATGTCAGACCAATCCTGGAGTATGCGGCTCCAGCATGGAGTCCCTATCTTGTCAAGCATAAGACTAAACTGGAAAAGATTCAAAGGTTTGCCACCAGACTAGTACCTGAGCTGAGAGGTATGAGCTACGAGGAGAGACTACAGGAATTAAACCTCACTTCGTTGGAAGACAGAAGAGTTAGGGGGGACATGATCACCACATTCAAGATTCTCAGGGGAATCGACAGGGTTGATAAAGACAGGCTGTTTAACACAAGGGGCACACGCACAGGGGACACAGGTGGAAACCGAGTGCCCAAATGAGCCACAGAGATATTAGAAAGAACTTTTTTAGTGTCAGAGCTGTTGATAAATGGAATGCATTAGGCAGTGATGTGGTGGAGGCTGACTCCATACACAGTTTCAAGTGTAGATATGATAGAGCCCAATAGGCTCAGGAACCTGTACACCTGTTGATTGACGGTTGAGAGGCGGGACCAAAGAGCCAGAGCTCAACGCAAGCACA
>WNGS01051799.1:12779-25535 GCA_020271785.1 Procambarus virginalis
CGCTATCCTGGCCCCAATTTTCAGGAGCAATAAAGAGCATGAATAATGCTCCAATCCCGTTAGTATAATGATCATCATAGTCATAAATGTGGTGTAAATGATGGCCCTCGGACAGCGAGCGGCCTCCATTACACACTATAGTGACCCTCCCTCCCACTCACACACAAAAAACGGGATCTTTTGTAACTCACTGAAAATGAACTGTGTGATGGCTGCCTCCTCCTGTTTAAATGGCTGCTGGAGGTAGTCATTAAAACACAAAAAAAACTGCAGATGGGATAAATTGCTCAATTACCTTTTATTTATAGTTGCATTGTTTGGCAGAATTAGTACAGGGAAAATAAAATCGTGAGTTGTCTGTCTTGATTAAGGTTGAGAATATGTGATTGCAAGCGGCCTGCAAGGCAAGACGCGATGATATTTATGTCCACTACGGCTTCTGCAAGGTGCTATACCCTTGCCGGGGTGCAACTCCATGCTCCCGCTCTCTTCTAGACTTCTGCAATATCCCCCCCCCTCTCATCATTGCAGTTTCGTGCCCATGGAGCACCTTCCCTACCAGGCCAGGGGAGTGACGTGGCCTGAAACAGCAACCACCAGCCAGCCGCGTACCACACATGGTTTTATAGCCTCAAATTGCACACTGCAACGACCCGCACGTTTCTGACAACCTCTTAACCCCCCCTCCCCCCCCCCACACACTCACCCACTCCCTCAAGTTGTCGTTCGATTAACTTTTATGGGCAATCATTGCCGAGTAATAATAACCCCAGTTAACCAATCACAGAAACGACCGCTAATGTGATCACGACGTATCGCGTTGATATGGGTCGTTGAGCAGCGTTCGCTGGCGCGGGGTGGCCGGTGTGGTCTCAGGCGGCAACCCACCTCCAGCGCACGCGGGAGCTGCCACTCTTCATATTTCCATGCGTTTATGACTAGGCTCCGTTGCTAGCCCCTCATTGTATATATATATGATCGTGATTACTGTTCTCTGCTATCATGCGGCCGAGGAGCTGACCTCTGGAAGCAAACGAGTCTTTGGTTGTCTTCTCTGGGGTCTCGTAGCACAGTAGTCTATGTCGTCAACTCGTAATCAAGGTACCCGGATTCAATCCCACCTGGTAGGAGAAACCTGTCTTGGGGGGATGGAAACTCATGGTCCTCACAAGCGGTCACGGGCTCCTCATGGCCCACACGGGTGGTCAAAGGCTCCCCATATTGTATATATATTCTGTGGTAGAAATCACTAAGAAAAAGTTCCAATATTGGTGTTAACTGTGACCGTGTTGACTGGCAGAGGAAGACTTGGAGGGGACTTTACACCGTGTTCCCGGGACGGTGCTTACCAAACACTCTACGGGAAAGGGAAAAGAAGGGAAGGGAAGGGAAGGGGAGACCGAACTATCGGGAGAAAGCGCCAAGCCCTTACGACTATATAGCACTGGGAAAGGGTCAGGATAAGAATGTGGGATGGGACGGAGGAGAAGGAATGGTGCCTAGCCACTTGAACGGTCGGTGATTGAACGCCGACCTGCATGAAGCGAGATTCTCGCTCTACTGCCACAGGGCCGTTCTCCTAAGGTTTCCCAACGTCAAGAAACTGTCGTACTTAAGGGCATGCCCTTATCAGAGGATCTATCAGAGGATCTAAAACAGAAAACGGGACAGTACGTCAATTTTGCGACCCGCTTTCATTTTTCTATTACGACGATTTTTTGGTCTTGGGTAGAGTATACGTCAAGATGCGACGCTGTATGCGGAGGGAGGACGGGTTGACCGTCAAGGCCAAGTTGACGGGAGGGAGGACGGGTTGACCATCCAGGCCAAGTTGACGGGAGGGAGGACGGGTTGACCATCCAGGCCAAGTTGACAGGAGGGAGGACGGGTTGACCGTCCAGGCCAAGTTGACAGAAGTAACTCCAGGCAGTAGTACCTGGATGTGTATGCCCCGCCTCCTGTCCGTTTATACCTGGCTACTAAATACCTGTCGCAGTATTAATGTTCACATCATATTATAATTTTTTAAGTTGTGGAATGGAATTGGCTTCTCCAACCTCCTCGTCCCTCAGTGGATTCCACTTGCCGACCATGTGTTCAGGGAACGACAACTTCCTTATAGCTCTTCGACTCAATAGCGTATCCATGTTCCAGCCATGACCGTTTGTTGTATCTCTATTTCAAAAGGCTTCCTTTGTCCACTTTGTCTATTCCCACCCCCCCCAGGATCTTGTACGTAGTTATCATGTCCTCTCTGTTTCTTCTCTTAGGCTCTGTGTTCTCATAGCCTAGGCTTCTCCATTCTGCTAGCAATCTAGTTGCAAAGCTTTCAATTTTCTCAAGATTGTGTTGATGTTAGACCGGGTGTGGGCGCCATCTTGGCGATTGATGGTGACGGTGGAGAGTGAGTCCTTATATACCGGTATGTACGAGGTACTTGTCATTATATTTAAATCCACACATCCACAAGGGCCGTGACGAGGATTCAAACCTGCGTCCGAGAGCATCCCAGACACTGCCTTAATCGACTGAGCTACGACATGGTCAAAAAAAAAAAAAGAGTTGAAACCGAACTTACTGGATCCTGCAGCCTCTCCGAGACACAAAAAATCCATATTAACTATAGCAAATCCTTTGAATGTTGCGTCAAATTGATTGGAAAGTCTTGGGTATAGGGTGTGGGCCGGTCTTGGAGCGAGACATGAACCCAGCGATAGGTGATGTAAATGGGGATTTCGATGTAGATTCAATTTATAACGTATTTAAGAATATTCTAAACAAAGCACAGGAACGTAGTGTACCACACAAATTGAATAGATCGATTACTAATGACCCAAAGTGGATAACAAAGAATTTGAAGAATCTTATAGGTAAAAAGAGAGCTTGGTACAAGAGGATTAAAAATGGGGAGGTCACTTTAGAACAGGAATTCGTACAACTAGTTAGAAATGTTAAAAAAGAGATAAGGAAAGCAAAAAGAAACTATGAAGTTCGTATAGCAGGGCAAGCAAAGACAAATCCTAAAGGGTTTTTTCAGTTATATCGAACTAAGACTAGGGAAAGGATAGGTCCATTAAAAACTGAGACAGGTCAAATAACAGATAGTGATGAAGAGATGAGTAGTATTTTTAATAAATATTTTGTATCTGTATTTACTAAAGAGGAACTTAACAATATGCCTTCAGCCCAACAAGTCTATGTGGGTGGGGACGAGGACAGGTTGACGAGTTTAGCAGTTACCAGGGAGGATGTTCTTAAACAAATAGTAAAACTCAAACCAAACAAATCCCCAGGGCCGGATGAAGTGTTTGCCAGAGTGCTGAAAGAATGCAAAGAGGAGCTTTGTGACCCACTGTCAATCATATTTAATAAATCAATAGAGTCAGGCAGAGTGCCAGAGTTTTGGAAAGTTGCTAATGTGATACCAGTTTTTAAGAAAGGAGATAGATCACTTGCGTCTAACTATCGACCAATTAGCCTAACGTCTATTGTGGGAAAGTTACTCGAATCTATAATAGCAAATAAAATTCGTCTTCATCTTGAAAAACATAAATTAATAATTGAGTCGCAACATGGTTTTATAAATGGCCGTTCATGTTTAACAAATTTGTTATCTTTTTATTCTAGCATAGTTGAGGCAGTTGATAGTGGTAAGGATTGTGATGTTGTGTACCTTGACTTTAGCAAAGCTTTCGATACAGTGCCACATGAAAGACTGATTAAAAAGATAGAGGCTCATGGTATTGGGGGTGCTATATTAAGCTGGATTAGGGCATGGCTATACCAAAGGAAACAGAGAGTTAGTATAAATGGAGTCAAGTCAGAGTGGGAAAATGTTGTAAGTGGAGTGCCTCAAGGCTCTGTCTTGGGACCTCTGTTGTTTATAATATATATAAATGATTTAGATTCAGGTTTGAGTAGCAACATTTGCAAATTTGCCGATGATACGAAAATCGGTAGGGAAATTAATTCGGAGGAGGACTCACTATCACTTCAAGTTGATCTAGATAGGGTTTTGAAATGGTCAAAGGACTGGCAGATGCAGTTTAATGCTGATAAATGTAAAGTTCTGAGGCTAGGTAATGATGATAGAGTTACAAGATACGAGCTAGATGGTGTTGAGATTGCGAAGTCGGATTGCGAAAGGGATCTGGGAGTTATAATTAGTAAGAATTTAAAACAAAAGGATCAATGCATAAATGTTCGTAATAAGGCAAATAGGACACTCGGATTTATTAATCGCAGCGTAAGTAACAAGACACCTGGTGTGGTTCTCAAGCTATATCTTGCTCTGGTTAGGCCCCATTTAGATTATGCAGTTCAGTTTTGGTCGCCATATTATAGAATGGATATAAATTCACTTGAACGTGTCCAGCGTAGGATGACTAAGTTAATTCCCCAAATTAGAAATCTTTCATATGAAGAAAGATTAACAAAGCTTAATTTGCATTCACTGGAAAGGCGAAGAGTTAGGGGTGACATGATAGAGGTTTACAAGTGGATGAATGGACATAACAAAGGGGATATTAATAGGGTATTGAAAGTATCAACACAGGACAGAACGCGAAACAATGGGTATAAATTGGATAAGTTTAGATTTAGGAAAGACTTGGGTAAATACTGGTTCAGTAACAGGGTTGTTGATTTGTGGAACCAATTGCCGCGTAACATTGTGGAGGTGGGGTCCCTCGATTGTTTCAAGCATGGGTTGGACATGTATATGAGTGGGATTGGGTGGTTATAAATAGGAGCTGCCTCGTATGGGCCAATAGGCCTTCTGCAGTTACCTTTGTTCTTATGTTCTTATGTTCTTAGGAGCGGGGCAAGTAGCACGGGCTATGGTGAGCCCGTAGTGGACTTACCTGGCACAGGAGCGGGGCAAGTAGCACGGCCTATGGTGAGCCCGTAGTGGACTTACCTACCACAGGAGCGGGGCAAGTAGCACGGGCTATGGTGAGCCCGTAGTGGACTTACCTACCACAGGAGCGGGGCAAGTAGCACGGGCTATGGTGAGCCCGTAGTGGACTTACCTACCACAGGAGCGGGGCTGTGTTCCTACCCAAGGATGAACTTAGCTTCGTGTCTCAAGTGACCCGCCTGCTTCAGTCACTCCCTCACGCTCCATACAAGATCTTGTGCAACGGGTTTGTCCTGTTGGGGGGGGGGGGATATGGAGGGGGTGTTGTGTGTGTGGGGGGGGGGGTGTAGAGGGACGGTTCCGTCAGTCAGATCTTGCGTGTGCATCACCTGTCAACGCCAGTCCCGTCTCCTGACGAATGACGAGGACGGGTGTGTAGTTAGCTGCGACGGAAGCGCCACTTCGCGTGCCGAACCATCCCCAGCACCCACTGTCCACTACACAGTCCTCCTCCCTCTCAACCCATATACGCTGCTCCCACTGGACACGCACCAAATTTGCATGCCTCGAGGGGGCATAAATGTATAGCATTACGCAATTATATGCGCAGGAGAGTATAGCAGGAAAAAAAATAGCCACAGATGGCAAAAGTACAGGTCTTTACAGCTGCGAATATATATATATGTAAGATGAGAGACGAGGTACTGTGTACTCTCTCGTGGTGTCGGGGATCATATGGAGTACTCCCATTGTCAAGGGTCTGATAGCCAGTCTGATGGTAATTTGGTACGCATCATGCAACCTGATTGAAAACTGCAATGTTTACCGAGTGGTCATCAGCTGTTTAGTATTCCCTGACTGAGGGCCCGGGCTGCCAGGAATCAGAGCACGGAAAGTGGATTATATGTGGTGATTGTTGGTAGTAGTTAGCGGTAGTTATTGTTGGTAGTAGTTAGCGGTAGTTATTGTTGGTAGTAGTTAGCGGTAGTTATTGTTGGTAGTAGTTAGCGGTAGTTATTGTTGGTAGTAGTTAGCGGTAGTTATTGTTGGTAGTAGTTAGCGGTAGTTATTGTTGGTAGTAGTTAGCGGTAGTTATTGTTGGTAGTAGTTAGCGGTAGTTATTGTTGGTAATGGCGAGGGAAGGTTAGCCCCAAACAGCTGGGTGGACAGCGCTTCGCATTCGTAGTCCTGAGGTTCCGGGTTCGATCCCCGGTGGAGGCAAATAGGCAAAAGTTTCTTTCACCCTGATGCCCCTTGTTACCAAGCAGTAAAGAGGTACCTGGGAGTTAGACAGCTGGTACGTGCTGCTTCCTGTGTGTAACAAAAAGGAGGCCTGGTCGAGGACCGGGCCGCGGGGACGCTAAGCCCCGCCATCATCTCAAGATAACCTCAAGATTAAGATAACGTACTCTTGCTGACTGCGCTAACAGCTCACCATCGCACCGTAACGTTAAAACGACACAAATCACATTAATCCTCGCCGCCTCCGTCACTTATGGGGTCAAATGAGTAACTGTGAAGACTTGTACCATAACTAGGGAGCCGGTCGGCTGAGCGGACAGCACGCTGGACTTGTGATCCTGTGGTCCTGGGTTCGATCCCAGGCCCCGGCGAGAAACAATGGGCAGAGTTTCTTTCACCCTATGCCCCTGTTACCTAGCAGTAAAATAGGTACCTGGGTGTTAGTCAGCTGTCACGGGCTGCTTCCTGAGGGTGGAGGCCTGGTCGAGGACCGGGCCGCGGGGACACTAAAAAGCCCCGAAATCATCTCAAGATAACCTCAAGATAACTCCGCACACAGCCAGACGACCCGACAGCGTGCCCAGTCAATCCGTGTAGTCGTAACGGCCTGCCGCTCTCTCCTGATAGTTCACTTTACTTGAGTCACCCCGTAACTGACCCGGAAGACCATTCAAGAACTACCCATCACAACACAGGCGCTTAACGACCCTTCCTGCCATTAGAGATATACAGGTGTGATGTTACGGCTTGTTCCATGGTCATCTTGCCAGCGGTGGTCGTCAGGGTGACGGAGGAGGGAAGTCTTCCTCAAGACGTATAGGGAATATTCCCTAAGACATCTACGGAATATTCCCCACGGCGTATAGGGAATATTTCCCCACGTCATACAGGGAATATTCCCTCCCCCACGCCCGCCCCAAGGCGCAGGCGCACACGAGGCCGGGCTAGTTGGGTGGTCCGCCACCAGAGGGAACACCGTTTACTTAGCTGCGCACATTTCTGCGCCTGGGCCCACTTCTCAAGTGTAGGGAACAATCTCCATAATTGGTCAATTCCTCCGACGTTGTTTCCTGCTCATTATCTACTCTGATAACAGTCATTGTCCCGCTATAATCCTCAGCTAATAGTTTAACGAGTGTTCCTCCCCACCATAATGCAATTTTTGTCTAAGGCAAATAGCCCTGTAATCCTCTCCAACACGTAATTGGGGATCGAACGGAGCCGTGAGTTATCGTACAGCCGCGTCGCTGGTCCGGCGACCTGGGTGGCCAGGCCGCGCCCCAGCCATCGTCCCGCTAAGGGCTTTATTATCGTGCATCTCAGGTGATCGACACTCCCCCTCCTTCTCACCTCTTGTTTATATCTGTCTGTCTGTCTGTCTATCTCTGTCTGTCTGTCATTTATACTGCCCTTTACGTACGCTACAAGATAATAAGACAGAAGACTTGTACGTACTTTTAACCGAATAATAAATTTGAATACAACGGTTCTGTCAACTGTGTTTAAAATACAATTGTTTGCCTGCCTCGGGTCTTTGAGTCAGGCGGCGCCCGCCCGCTCTACTGCCTTAGTATTATTATTACTCAAGTAACTTACTTAATTACTCATAACAAGTAATTAATCATAGCAATATTCCTGTGAGGTCCGGGGTGAAGCAGGAACTATCTGTGAGGTCCGGGTGAAGCAGGAACTATCTGTGAGGTCCGGGGTGAAGCAGGAACTATCTGTGAGGTCCGGGTGAAGCAGGAACTATCTGTGAGGTCCGGGGTGAAGCAGGAACTATCTGCGAGGTCCGGGGGTGAAGCGGGAACTATCTGTGAGGTCCGGGGTGAAGCAGGAACTGTCTGTGAGGTCCTGGGGTGAAGCGGGAACTATCTGCGAGGTCCGGGGTGAAGCGGGAACTATCTGTGAGGTCCGGGGTGAAGCGGGAACTATCTGTGAGGTCCGGGGTGAAGCGGGAACTATCTGTGAGGTCCGGGGTGAAGTGGGAACTATCTGCGAGGTCCGGGGTGAAGCGGGAACTATCTGCTAGGTCGGGGGTGAAGCGGGAACTATCTGCGAGGTCCGGGGTGAAGCGGGAACTATCTGCTAGGTCGGGGGTGAAGCGGGAACTATCTGTGAGGTCCGGGGTGAAGCGGGAACTATCTGCTAGGTCCGGGGTGAAGCGGGAACTATATGCGAGGTCCGGGGTGAAGCGGGAACTATCTGCTAGGTCCGGGGTGAAGCGGGAACTATCTGCGAGGTCCGGGGTGAAGCGGGACCTATCTGCGAGGTCCGGGGTGACGCGGGAACTATCTGCGAGGTCCTGAGTGAAGCAGGAACTATCTGCGAGGTCCTGGGTGATGCGGGAACTATCTGCGAGGTACTGGGTGACGCGGGAACTATCTGCGAGGTCCTGGGTGAAGCAGGAACTATCTGCGAGGTCCTGGGTGACGCGGGAACTATCTGCTAGGTCCGGGGTGACGCGGGAACTATCTGCGAGGTCCGGGGGTGAAGCGGGAACTATCTGCGAGGTCCGGGGTGAAGCGGGAACTATCTGCGAGGTCCGGGGGTGAAGCGGGAACTATCTGCGAGGTCCGGGGTGAAGCGGGAACTATCTGCGAGGTCCGGGGTGAAGCGGGAACTATCTGCGAGGTCCGGGGGTGAAGCGGGAACTATCTGCGAGGTCCGGGGGTGAAGCGGGAACTATCTGCGAGGTCCGGGGGTGAAGCGGGAACTATCTGCGAGGTCCGGGGTGAAGCGGGAACTATCTGCGAGGTCCGGGGGTAAAGCGGGAACTATCTGCGAGGTCCGGGGGTGAAGCGGGAACTATCTGCGAGGTCCGGGGGTGAAGCGGGAACTATCTGCGAGGTCCGGGGGTGAAGCGGGAACTATCTGCGAGGTCCGGGGTGAAGCGGGAACTATCTGCGAGGTCCGGGGTGAAGCGGGAACTATCTGCGAGGTCCGGGGGTGAAGCGGGAACTATCTGCGAGGTCCGGGGTGAAGCGGGAACTATCTGCGAGGTCCGGGGTGAAGCGGGAACTATCTGTTAGCCTGAACATGTTGCATTTTGTTGACAATCTTCGAATATTCTTGACAAGGTCCGGGGAGAAAGTGGCTGACCGTCTTGCGTTATAATGCCCGCCCACGAAGTTGGGACCACATCTTGAAGACAGTGATCCTGTACCTGACAGCAAGGTCGCTAATTGTCCTGGGTAAATACTGGTTTGGAAACACGGCTGATGATTTGTGGAACAAATTACCGGGTTAAGATAATAGCCGTGGGATCGCTGGATTGTTTCAAGCGACGGCTAGACATAATTATTAATGAGTTTGGGGTGGATATAAATATTATCTGCCTTGTATGGTCCAATAGGCTCTCTCTCTCTGCAACTTCACTTCATTCTTCGCTGTGTTGCTATATGATGCAGGGAGCCGAGTCCAGGTGGCTCATAAGATCTTGCAACTAACTCGTGCAACATAAGGAACTCTCAGCTGGAGCTACTTGCAGGAGATGTTCCTTGTCTCTTGCAACCTTTGTCGCCAGGTTCAGCGGTTCAATACTTCAGAATCATGACAGAATCACATTTCACTGTCAGAATGTCGACAGCATCTTTGAGCGCTACGCTGGCTCCTCCGTCACACACACACACACACGCACACACGCACACTCACACGCACACACACACACACGCACACACCCACACACACACGCGCACACACACACACACGCACACACCACACACGCACACGCGCGCGCACACACACACAGAGGGTATCTCCCAGAGGGTATAGACTCATTCCTCTCAATGTTTGCTGACGACGCCAAAATTATGAGAAGGATTAAGACAGAGGAGGACAGCTTGAGGCTTCAAGAAGACCTGGACAAGCTGCAGGAATGGTCGAACAAATGGCTGTTAGAGTTTAACCCAAGCAAATGTAATGTAATGAAGATAGGGGTAGGAAGCAGGAGACCAGATACAAGGTACCATTTGGGAGATGAAATCCTTCAAGAGTCAGAGAGAGAGAAAGACCTGGGGGTTGATATCACGCCAGACCTGTCCCCTGAAGCTCATATCAAGAGGATAACATCTGCAGCATATGCCAGGTTGGCTAACATAAGAACGGCCTTTAGAAACTTGTGTAAGGAATCTTTCAGAACATTATATACTACATATGTCAGACCAATCCTGGAGTATGCGGCTCCAGCATGGAGTCCCTATCTTGTCAAGCATAAGACTAAACTGGAAAAGATTCAAAGGTTTGCCACCAGACTAGTACCTGAGCTGAGAGGTATGAGCTACGAGGAGAGACTACAGGAATTAAACCTCACTTCGTTGGAAGACAGAAGAGTTAGGGGGGACATGATCACCACATTCAAGATTCTCAGGGGAATCGACAGGGTTGATAAAGACAGGCTGTTTAACACAAGGGGCACACGCACAAGGGGACACAGGTGGAAACCGAGTGCCCAAATGAGCCACAGAGATATTAGAAAGAACTTTTTTAGTGTCAGAGTGTTGATAAATGGAATGCATTAGGCAGTGATGTGGTGGAGGCTGACTCCATACACAGTTTCAAGTGTAGATATGATAGAGCCCAATAGGCTCAGGAACCTGTACACCTGTTGATTGACGGTTGAGAGGCGGGACCAAAGAGCCAGAGCTCAACCCCCGCAAGCACAACTAGGTGAGTACACACACACACACACACACACACACACACACACACACACACACACACACACACACACGCACACGCACGCACACGCACACACACGCACACACACAGTCCTTGTACCGTAATGTCTGTGGCTGTCTGTGGCAACGCAGACAGCCCTTGTCTGTGTGGCCACAGTGGCAGACGTACCCTGCAGCGTCGTTGCCATGACAGGTATGGCAGCAGGTGTGGAGCTGCTGAGCGTCGTGTCATCTCTTGTTGCATCAGTGAATGTTGCAGTGCCATTATCTTTCTCGTGTGATACTTTACTTAGTCTACTTCAGTTGCAAATAGTAACGACCTGAAACATATCATTAGAGAGAGAGAGAGAGAGAGAGAGAGAGAGAGAGGAGAGAGAGAGAGAGAGAGAGAGAGTGTGTCACTTGGTAGTATAGAACCTTTGCGTGTGCGGGGATCAGGAAGAAAGCACTTCTCTCACGCACGAGTCCACACGCTCACAAGCATACTTGTTCATGCGTACATATACACGCAAGGCTCTCTCCTGCACACACACACACACACACACACACGTGTGTGTGTGTGTGATGCAAAATGATCATGCAAAAGGAATTCACTGATGATGCAAAAATTATGAGGATTGAAACAGAGGATGATAGGAGGCTACAAGATGACCTAGACAGACTGAGTGAATGGTCCAACAAATGGCTGTTGAAGTTCAACCCGAGTAAATGCAAAGTAATGAAATTAGGCAGAGGAAACAGGAGGCCAGACACAGGATACAGAATAGGAGATGAAGTACTTAATGGAACGGACAGAGAGAAAGATCTAGGAGTTGATATCACACCAAACCTGTCTCCTGAAGCCCACATAAAAAGAATAACGTCTGCGGCATATGCGAGGCTGGCTAACATCAGAACAGCGTTCAGGAACCTGTGTAAGGAATCATTCAGAATCTTGTACACCACATATGTTAGACCAATCCTGGAGTATGCGGCCCCAGCATGGAGCCCGTACCTTGTCAAGCACAAGACGAAGCTGGAAAAAGTCCAAAGGTATGCCACTAGACTAGTCCCAGAACTAAGAGGCACGAGTTACGAGGAAAGGCTGCGGAAAATGCACCTTACGACACTGGAAGACAGAAGAGTAAGGGGAGACATGATCACAACCTACAAAATCCTCAGGGGAATCGACCGGGTAAACAAGGATAAACTATTCAACACTGGTGGGACGCGAACAAGGGGACACAGGTGGAAACTTAGTACCCACATGAGCCACAGAGACGTTAGAAGGAACTTTTTCAGTGTCAGAGTAGTTAACGGATGGAATGCATTAGGCAGTGATGTGGTGGAGGCTGACTCCATACACAGTTTCAAATGAAGATATGATAGAGCCCAATAGGCTCAGGAACCTGTACACTAGTGATTGACAGATGAGAGGCGGGACCAAAGAGCCAGAGCTCAACCCCCGCGAGCACAAATAGGTGAGTACACGCACACACAACACGTGTGTGTGAGAAACATATTAGTTGTTAGTTACAGTTGAGTGACAGTCGAGAGGCGGGCCGAAAGAGCAGAGCTCAACCCCCGCAAACACAACTAGGTGAATACAACTAGACGAATACACAAGCAACAGTGAAGGAAGAGGTAATGAAACTTAGAATGGTGAGGACAGGTACACAGAGAATGATAAAGAGGTATGTGAAGAACTCGACAAGAGATCCCGGAGGTCTTCACAATAGAACAAGATGAAGTCCTTGAATTAGGAGAGGGTGCAGTAAACCAGGCGGCCTTAGAAGGGTTCGAAATTACCAGAGATAAGGTAAAGAGGTACCTGTTGCATCTGGACGTGAAAAAGGCTGTGGTCCAGACGGGATCTCAACATAGGTACTGAAAGAGTGCGCAGAGTATTTTACTTGCCACTCTCCATAGTATATAGTAGGTCACTGGAAACTGGAGACCTACTAGAAATATGGAAGTTGGCTAATGTGGTCCCAATAT
>WNGS01051801.1:0-11066 GCA_020271785.1 Procambarus virginalis
CGACCTTCTATTACTTCGCCCATAGCTAGAGAATACGGGCGGTCGGTGCTGTCCCTCTCGTCGTGGACGTAACGCTTCTTCTAGCATGTCTGCTCGATCGGCCGCGGCTCTCAGGTCCTTGATGTCCGCTTCCTTTACTCTCACCCTAATCTCGGGAGAGAGCACGGACATGAATTTTTCCATGACCATTAGCCTCTTGATCTGTTCAGCCGACCTTGCTCCTTCTGACTCCAGCCATTTCACGAATTTCCTTTCCATGTCCCTCGCCGTCTCCGCATACGATTTTCCTGGCGATCGGGTACATTCTCTAAACCTTTTCCTATAGCACTCCGGCGTCAGCTTGAACGAATGGAGCACGGCCCGTTTTACTGCATCATAGTTGGTACACTCCTGGAGATCGAGCATGTTGTAAGCTTCACGAGCTTCACCAGTGAGCCTTCCTTGAACTAGCTCCGCCCACTCTGCCTCGGCCACTTCTTCAACGTAGCGACCCTTTCGAAGTGCTCGAAGAACCCTCAGCCTCATTAGGCACGAAGACGGGCAAATCCCTCTCTCTCACTCGGCGGTCTTCCTGCTGTTGTGGTGGAGCAGTTGGAACTAGTCCTAGCTCAGCTCGTTTCAGCTCAATCTCCTTGTTAGCTTCAACCTCCTGCAGCTTCGTCCTAGCGTCTATCTCGCGCCCCTCTCGCTGCAGCTGTGCCTCTCGTTCTTCCCTGCGCAGCTGTGCTTGTGCCTCTCGTTCTTCCCTACGCAGCTGTGCTACTGCCTCTCGCTCTGCTTCCTCGCGCCTCAGCTGTGCTTCTCTTTCTTCTCGGCGCAGCTGTGCTTCTCTCTCTGCTTCCTCGCGCCTCAGCTGTGCATCTCTTTCTTCTCTGCGCAGCTGTGCTTCCCTTTCTGCTTCCTCACGCTTCAGCTGTGCTTCTCTTTCTGCTTCCTCACGCTTCAGCTGTGCTTCTTGTTCGCGCTCTTCCTTGCGCAGCTGTGCTTCTATCTGCATCTTCATTATTTCTAGCTTGATACTGCGCCTGCTGCCACTGGATCCCCGGCTGCTGCCACCGGTACTCAAGTTCTCTCCTCCACTGGCAGGTGTCTGTGGCCGCTCCTCTCCTAAGGCTTCATCACGTGCCTTGAGCTGTGCCATGATCTCAAGTCTTCTTCTCCCACTTTGGAAGCTCTCAACTTGATCCCAAAGTGGTCGGCGATCGTCTGCAGCTGTGCCTTGGTGCACTCCTCCAGTACTTGCTCGTCTCTCGTGTCTATAAACCTGGCTACTTTATCACCCTCCATCTTGTGACAATGAGTGAAAACCTAGGCCTGATATTTAATACCACAATTACCACCTTGATCTTGTCTGTATCCTGGCAAGGTCGCCAATGTCGGGGTTTCACGGTGTTCTCGTTAGAGAAGGGTTAAAGCAACAGTAGACTGGATCTCCTTTCCAGGTGGTTGCTCCAACAATAACCCTTACTCACCGTCGTTCGGCGGGTCTTCCCTCAATCCTCTAGGCTCCACTGCTGGCCTCGGAGAGTATCCCAGTCGATCTCACAACCGGCCTTAGATTGTAAGATGAGTGGGAGCACAGATCGTTCCCTCAATCTGTGGCCCTCCCGACACCGAACTCTTACACAGCCTTCAAGGTCGCCAACTGGTTTTTTTTTGTGTCCAGTAACACTGCAGTGGTCAGGTGTAATTGTGGCAAGAGCCAAATCCAGTAATATAGTATCAGGCAGGTCACTCTACTTTATATCATAACACGGTCACAAGATAAATGGAGGGGATGATATCAAACACCAAAGAGTTTTGGTATTTTACTTAAAAGACAACGAGAAATATATATGCATCAATGTATCAGAATTAATATATGACGATTCATAGCATAATATTCTAGAGCGCACCATATGGCAACATCGGCACGTGTCACCTGTCAGAATGCCAGCTGACCGGGCCCTCGCGATCGTGGGAACAGACTAGTACTTGTTTTCTAATTGTCACGATCCCCGTTTATTTAACTTTTTCCAAAACACTATTCAACGTTCACATGGCTTACTTATGATTTCACTGGCCTCACGATCAACATCTATATTCACAATACTCTCACAGTGACTTTTCACTGTACCAAAAGATTACTCTATTCTTAATAATATTTACTGTGAATGCACTCACTTGATCACTGAACTTTTCTTTATATTTATACTTCCTCTTAAAGAGATATCACTGGCAATCACTTCACGTATATGATATTATTCAGCACACAATCATGTCATATATAAATCAGTAATCAAACTTCAGGCATATATATATCAATAGATCATAGAGATCAACACACAGGCATTTATATCGATAGATTATGGAGATCAACACACGGGCATTTATATGATAGATTATAGAGATCAACACACGGGCATTTATATCAATAGATTATAGAGATCAACACAGGCATTTATATCAATAGATTATAGAGATCAATCCACAGGCATTTATATCAATAGATTATAGAGATCAATACACCAATATCTGGTTTACTACCAATATATATAATAATAATAATCACAGATCAATAATAATAGTCACAGTAAATTCTCTGATGAATCTTGGTGCTTGCACACACCCACACATAGATATATATGTAAATTGATACTGTGAGCGCTCTGGGTAGCCTCACCACATACTGTGCTCTCTGTGACTTAAACTCAAGTGAGACTTGCTCACGACATACAAAATATCCTGACAAGAATATATATAGCTAACTAAAGGGGAAATGGGAGGGAACTGTAAACACCTACTTCACCTATCCTAGGATGACAGTTGGGTTGTAGCTCCTGGTCCAGGCTCTCGCCTCGTTCATCCAGAAACACAAGCCCCACGCCTTAGGATGTCGCGTCTCGCCGCTTCTGTACACAGCAGGTCCGTGCTTCTTTCCCTACAGTACGTCGCTGGGTTGAAGTCGGTCTCCTGGCCGTCAACTTTCCTCCCAACTACGGCAGCCAGCCTACGTCTCGGCGGTCGTCGTACGTTTCCCAATTAGTCCTTGTCACTGTACTCCCAGAGGAACTGCCTCTCACCACTACGAAGTCACTGAAGTTATCAGCCGTCCCAGACGACACACGCACAGCACCCGACTTCAGAGCACTTGAAGCTCACAACACTGTCAATTCCCTCGTCGTCTAGATATATCGCTAGGTATTTGGGAAGACTTCTCGACGTGCTTGCATCCAACTGTTGACTCGTAGGGTTCCACGAAGGTGGGGTTACTGTCAAACTTGACAGGATCGTCGATCACACGTTCAACCTGGTTGACAAGGCTGTCAACCTGGTTCACTCACGGTGGGTGGCCCGGCCACTAAGCTGCCTCTTATACTGGTGAACTGCCAACGACGACACACGTCGATGCCCGGCCCACTTCTTGCAACGCACCTGTCCCTGAGCACTTGTTGCTCAATATTCTGTCAATTCCTTATCTGAGCCACTTCTGGGTTGCAGGAAGACCTCACAGAGTGCGTGCCAACAACTGGAGACGCTTAAATCCACCGGAGTTCGGTAAATCCGTCACTCTGACAGGATGACCGATCGCGCGTCCTACCTCTCGGACGTGTCGTGAAAGACTGATGTCGCCTGGCGCCAACACGGGCGGACCCCCTATGCCTATGTGACGTCACTTTTCCCAAAGTTGGTTTTCATTGGCTCCCAGTGCCATGTCGCTGACGGTGACCAATCTGGCGCCACTGACGTCACACAGTTTTGGCGGGAGAACAGACTTGCCAGCGCCATATTGGCTCCCTAAAGGGCCTATCCCACAGGCCAAAATATTACATTTTCGCAAATTTCTCGGCTCTTCGAGAATACTGTTCTCTCCCACACATGTTCAATTGTTGCCTGCAATGTAGAGAACGCTCGGGAATAGTGGACATGACTCTTACAGCAGGCGTGGGAGAATTAGAAGGGGGGAACACCGTCACAATATATATATATATATATATATATATATATATATATATATATATATATATATATATATATATATATATAATATATATATATATATATATATATATATATATATATATATATATATATATATATATATATATATATATATATATATATATATATTTATATATATATATATAATATATATATATATATATATATATATATATATATATATATATATTATATATATAAATAAATATAGAGTACCACCTCTGGCTGGAAGAAGGGGGACCCATAGCCTCGGAGGAAACCACACATAACGCATTGGAGGGAATGTAGGTCCCCTCCAATACAGTTCCTGTGTGCTTTTCTCCTAACACCCCCTTCCTTTTTTATTTTTTTTTTGCTTTATTGTGTATTAAAGGTTACTAGACATAGAAGACAAATGCCTAAAGGTTATGGATCTCTTGAAGCTCCTCCGCTTCTGGACAGGAACCGAGGACGCAGCAAGCATTTCCCCTCTGGATCGCCACACTGAGGCGCTGAAACAAAACCTAGAAGCCCTTGGGTCTCTGGTGACGTCAATGAGCTTGGAACCCAATTCCTTGAGAAATCCCAAGGCACTTTTGCCCCAGGGGCCATGCGTCTCAGACGCTATGGGAACAAAGAGGTATTGACCTCCTAGTCGCTTGTACTTGAGTGATTTTGCTGTTTCCCTGTGGTTGGCTGCCCCACCTGCTTGATCAGCTCCAAAGTGTACATAGGTGTCAGCCAGGGTGGATACACATGTGTATTCCCACACCAACTGTCTACCTTCCTTCCAGGAGTATATGGTGATGCCATCAGGGCGAAGTGCGGGGAAATCCGGGTTTTGGACCCCAAAATATATATATATATATTTATATATATATATATATATATATATATATATATATATATATATATATATATATATATATATATATATATATATATATATATATATATATATGTATACCCACATATTGTGTAGTGGGTGTATACCCACACATTGTATAGAGGTGGTATATGTATTACCACTCATCTGAGTAGTAAGTGCCACGGCCAGCTGATCAGCCCCCCAGCCTCCAACCTCCGCCCACCCTCCAGTCTCCACCCGACGTCCACCCTCCCGCCCAGCGCCCGCCCATGTCGCAGCTCTCAACAGCCAGCCAGGACCTAGATTCAGGAAGCTCCGTGTATTTCTTCGTAAGTGGGTTTGCTACGAAGGTTCCTAAGTGTGCCCTAAGAAGATGCTTAGGTGCAATTCAATAATCTCCACTTAGGAAGAAATTTGTTGGTTCACCTGCGAGCCGATAGAGGTCACTTCTGTGTTTCGTTTGGCCAATCAGAGAGCAGCAACATTCTTCATATTGAAGATTTAGCGCTGGCTTATCGGAGCTCTACTGCCTCCTATTTACGTCGAATTTTCTTATAAAATTAGTATATTTCGAAGTAAAACAATGTTTTTTTCAACTTCTACAGCCAGCACCGACATTGTAGTAAACAAATATGTTACATTTGTTGTTTACCTACGTAATTCTAAGAGATACTGTGTAGCTGTCCTTGTTGCTCGGAAGATGCGCTGACAATTATTGTATATATTTACTGAATTTACCCAAGGGCCACTAACTATGTAGTGGCCTCGAAGAGGACAGAAAGCCGGCGGCTTGTTAAAGGGCCCGCCAATTATCTTAATGATATTTTTGAGCGGGAATTTGGCATTTACGGCTTCAGCGGGTAGGCGGTTCCATGGGTTTATAGCTCTCTTGGTGGAAAAAAAATCTGTTTTCAGTCATACTTGAGAGAACATACTCTCCAACACCATATCTGTGATTGCCCTGTTATCAGTGACTTCATACCAAATGATATGAGGTATTTTGAGCTCTGTAATTACTTCATACACTCAGGAATATTGGAAGATATTCTTGTGCTGCACCCAGATTTTGCCAGTGGAGGCTAATAGATCAGCATTAAATATTTTGTTCTCTCCTAATTCCATGTATGACTGGCCATCCTGTGAGGTGAGGATGTTGGATGAGCTTGTAGCTGGTTTTTGATCTACACTGTGTGGTCCTTTATACAGGATAGGATAGCAGCACATTGCTGTGTATACCTAAACATGTTTAAAAATACAGTACATTGTTTGATAGGAGTCTTGTAGAAACTGGTAAGAGTAATTATAATATAATGTTTCCATGATTCAGTGCTTACCTCTCGTGAAAATTGAGAAGAGTTGTTTAGTCAGAGATGATTTATTTTTTGTATTGAGGCTGGTATTTTCTAAATTGATTCCATGTACAGTATGTCTAACCATCCTGTGAGATGGGAGTATTAGATAAACTTATAGCTAGTTTTGTATCTACACTGTGTAATATTCCATATAGAATAGGGTAGCAGCACATTGCTGTGTATACCTAATCTTCTTAATAAAAAAAATCAGTAATAAAGATTTTAAATTATAGTTTGTATTATTACAAATACAGTACTGTATTATCCTTATTAAATCATGTTGACAATGGATCATTAAGATCTCATGTTGATATGTAATAGTCATATTTCTTTTGAACTGCTAATCCATGCTAATCATTCATAAAATTGTGCATTATGTCTCAATTTTTCACTTCCTTGGATATACTGTACAGTACAAAAAGATAGGATAAAAATAAACCAGTAATATTTCTTTCATTATATTTTTCATTTAAATAACTGCATCAATATTTTTACAGCTGACAGGATTTGTTTTACCATACAGGTGCATTATTTGTTAAAAAAAAAATTGGTTTATTGTTACACAATGGTGCTACATAGCCTTCCCAGCTTGGTGCCTTCTTTTAATACTTACTGATTAAAAAATAAATAATAAATACATTTTATTCAGGAAAAGTGCATACAGTTGATTTACAAACATAATGTTGGATCCCTTGATAATGTTGACATAATCAGTTGATAATGATAACATAATGTTGGATCCCTTGGTTCCCTTGATAATGTTGACATAATGTTAACAATATCAGTTGATAATGATAACATAATGTTGGATCCCTGGGTCCCTTGATTTGTAGAGCACTTCTAGTTTGGTTACACACAGCCAAATTGTGTAACAGGAAGAGGTCTTGGACACAAATTTGTTCCATGCTAAATGTAGAGGAATCAGCTGAGTATTCCTCAAATAAAATAAGTTGCCTCAGCCTATAAGGTAAATAAAATAAGCATTTCTCAAATAAGTAGCTGCCTCACCTCACTGCCTTACTGCTACATAGCCTTCCCGGCATGGTGCCTTCTTTTGATAATTACTTATTCCACACCCAAATTGTATAACAGGAAGAGGTCTTGGACCCCTACTTCCCTCTCTCTTTTTTAATAGTCTAATTAGTCATAATTATAGCTTTAAGTATTCAATGAATAAAGTTTTTGACATTTTTACCCTTTTCCTTACCTAACATCATTTGTGCAGCATATTTTTATTTTATGTCTCACCCAGATTTAATTTCAAAATAAAACCAAACTAAATACATTAGAAAAGGGCATGTACAGCTAAGGTACACCCTTACTACTAGGTCAACAGGGGCATTTGGTGATAGTAAATGATCCCATCAGGCAGGGCTCATCACCTTCTCTCATATTTCATGTTCACCAGTGTTTATTTACTTAATAACTACGGGTATAATATCTTGCTATTATAAAACTAATTCTACTATCATAAAAGACATATTTACTTTACGTTTCAAGCAGAGAATGCATATATAACTAACACGAAGGACTCCTCTTCACTAGATTCAATTTTTATAATCTTTTGTTTATGTTCCAAAATCTTAAAATCGATCCCAGTGTTATGTAGTAGAGAAAAATTGAGTTATATCCAGTTTACGTAAAGCTACGAGTGGTCGAAATCACACTTAGATCCCGGAATGAACTTACGAAGGTTTTTCCACTTAGTGTAGCTACTTGAATACCGACGTAGCCGCCACGAAGGCGCTAAGAAGGAAAACACTCTTAGCTAAGAGGAAAAACCTTCGTAAGTACCTTCCTGAATTCGGCCCCAGGCTTCTCCAAGCCAAGATGAGCCATCAAGCAGGGGTAGACAAGGCAGATGTCAGACGTGTGACAGTGTATGCTTTATCCGGTTGAGTGACGGTAATGTGCGCCTTCATTACCACAACAGAGCCAGGTGTTTGGGTTCTGGGCGTCCTCCCAGGGAGAACACCAATCAACAGCCCACACCGTCCGTCAGGCAAAACACCTCCCAGACCTTCATTCCCACAGAAAATTTATTAGAAGCTATCAAAGCAACATCAGCCAGAACCTTGCAACACATCCTTAAAGCAGCCCGCCCCCATGCAGCAGCCAAATTATCCACCCTCCTGAGAAAGGTCAACGACTCTCCTGGAACGACCCAAACATGGCACAATCTCCTACTCTTTGGCAACATATGTCTAGCCACCCCTGCAAGGAGAGACAAAACCTTAGCTGCCTCAGTCATCAAAGCTATAAATGATTTTCCCAGGGAGGACAACCAGGTGCGCCTTCCCACTCGCGCGAGAAACACCCACGGCAGGAAGAGCAACAGTGCCATATCCGAGACATCAAAAATCAGAACATCAGTCACCAAGAAAATAGAAGAAGGAAACACTATTGGCACAATAAGAGTCATCACCAGTGAGGACTCAATTGCCGACAGGGATGCCGCAACAGCTCAAGCCCTAAGGGAGAAACACCCACACAGGGCTCCGCTTGAGGACGACATTGTACAAGTGGGGGCTACCGGAGCAGAGCCTCCGGTAGAGCAGAGCCTCCTGGGTGGCTAAATCTGTGGTCCATAAAGCAGCCATGTCCTTCCCAACAGGATCAGCAGGTGGGTTCACAGGACTAAAACCCAACCACCTCATGCAAATGCTCAACCCTGCACTGGGTGACATTGCAAAGAACCTCTTGGTGGAACTAACCAGATTCAGCAATACATGTCTAGCTGGCAACATACCAGCGTCCATAAGACCTATTTTTTTGGAGCATCTCTCTGTGCTCTAAAGAAAAAGGATGGAGGGATCAGGCCAATAGCTGTGGGCAATTCTCTCCGGCGTCTCGTCGCAAAGGCAGCTGCAAGAACAGTTAGTGATGCAGCGGCCAACATGCTGAAGCCAAAACAGCTCGGGTTTGGCATTCCACAAGGGTGTGAGGCGGCAGCCCATGCAGCTCGAGCCTTCATCGCCAACATCACAGACGAAAAGGCCCTTATCAAGCTAGATTTCAAAAATGCCTTCAATATGGTGCGGAGGGATGCTGTACTCCGTGCGGTCATAGTCATTCCCTTCCCTTACCCTTTTGTACATTCATGCTACAGAATGGATCTTAAGCTACTTTTAGGCGAACATGAAATTGACTCGCGGGAAGGCGTCCAACGGGTGACCCCCTTGCTCCTCTCCTTTTCTGCTTAGTCATCAAACAAGTCACAGAGGTCCTGTCCAGCGAGCTGGTCCATCTGGTTCTTGGATGATGGTACCCTAGATGGTTCCCAAGACTCCCTCCTGGAGGACATCAGAAAAATCACAGGAGCAAGGTGCAGTTTTAGGCCTCACCCTGAACCCTTCTAAATGTGAAATAATATGTTCCAACCAGGGCATCGTAGAGAGAATAGAGGGTCTTCTGCCAAACATCCATAAAACTAAACCTGAAGACAGCACACTCCTAGGAGCTCCCCTGGGGTTGAAAGCTATCGATGAGGTCCTTGATAAGAAAATCGCCGACCTTAAGAGGATGGATGGGAGGATTGAGGATATTGATGCTCTGATGCACTCTACCTCATCACCAGATGTCTGTCCCTCCCCAGGTTAACCTACTTTCTGAGGTGTTCACCATCTTACAGTAGCCAAAAACTAAGTGAGTATGACCGGTTACTGAAATCAATGCTAGAAAAAGCCCTTAACCTCTCTCTTGATGACCTACATTGGAAACAAGCCTCTCTTCCCGTAAGACTTGGGGGCCTCGGAGTTCGAACAGCAACGCAAATCGCTGTTCCAGCCTTCATGTCCTCCTTATCAGCATCCGACGACCTTGTGAAGGAAATTCTACCTGCCCACTTACAGCTGGCAGGTGTACATGATCCCAATTTTACACGCTGTGCCACAGAGTGGCCTCTTGTGCAGGCCCATCACCTCAACCACCATCCCCAAAAGCCCACAAGCAATCCAGCTGGGATGGCCTCATTTTAGACCAAGTTGCTGCAGAGTGCCTGGGTGCTGCAACAACAAACACGACATTGCTCGCCTCACAGCAGTAGCAGCCCCACATGCAGGGGATTTCCTGTTAGCAACCCAATGTCGGCAACTGGTACGCGTCTCACACCACACGCCCTCCGAATTGCTGTGGCCCTCCGCCTTACTGCCCCAATCCACACAGATATAGGGTATTTGCGGCGAGGTGGTGGCTGACAGGTACGTCCACCATGGCCTACTCTGCCAAAGCACAGGAGGATGGCACTCGAGGCACAGTGAAGTTAACGACTCATCAGAGCAGCCTCACCACAGCTGGATGCCCAGCTGAAAGAGAGCCCCATTACCTAACGCCCACAACTGATGCTCTTATTGGTCGCCCGGATGGTATCACAGTGAACCCCTGGAAGAATGGCAAGCAGTTGGTATGGGACTACACGTGGTATCATCCCTGGCTAACACCTACATTGACCTCAGTAGTGCACAACCAGGTGGGCGCTGCCACCCACAGGAAGCAGCCAAATCCCGTAAGTATAGAGAACTGATCACCACTACAATTTTGTCCCCATTCCTTCTGAGACACTCGGCCCTGGGGTAAAGTGCTACCAGTTTTTTGACGGAACTGGGTTCAAGGCTCATTGAAACACAAGGGACCCTACAGCTGCCAGCTTTCTTTCCAGCGCCTCAGCGTGGCGATAGAGAGGGGAAATGCGCATTGCATCCAGGGTTTCCTGCCCGCCATCTGAGGCTGGAGGAACTCGACAACCTATGCTAACCATCTTTGTAACCTATATGTAACTCCTTTTTTGTAACAAATTTCAAATAAAGCAAATATATATGTGTACATTCAAGAGAATGGGGTGGTAGGAGAAGAAAATATTAGTGTTCAGTGAGAACCACAAGGTCTCC